>ML241565.1:622-32247 GCA_005239495.1 Nicotiana undulata | reverse complement strand
AGCTGGGACAATTGAGTTAGAGGAGGTGGTGTTGCCAGCTGAGAGTGTAAAGATGATTGAGAAAAGAGCCAGAGATGAAAAAGGAGACCCGTTAAGTGCGTGCAAAAAGGCTAGGCTTCATGGAAGAAAGAAGAAGAGAAAGCGCCCAGCCTGAGCAGAGTAGCATAGTCGTGCCACGACTATAAATAAGGCGCTTGTTGGGAGGCAACCCAGCTTGTATATCTTTTATTTATTTTTGTTTTTATTTTTTTAGTGTCAAGTATTGTGTTATTTTTATTTTGCAGAGTAGGGGAAGTCTGAGTACTCAAAGTTGAAGCTGAGGGGCATGTTTGAGCTTAAGTGTGGGGTCATCCCGACTCTAAAGATTGAGAATCATGTTCGAGCTAGGCCCGAGAGGGTCTCAGGGAGTATTTCTCACCCTTGTTTTAATATTTTTCTTTGTGATCATGCATCGAGGACTATGCATAACATAAGTGTGGGGTGGGAAAACTACTTTCTGAAGTGAAGTGTAATTGTATAAAATTAATTTTTATTTATTTATTATTAGTTAAGAAACGAAAATGAAAAAAAAAATAGAAAAAGCTCGGACTTTTCCCAACGATGGATCTGTGGACAATTTTTTTGAGGGATAAAGTCCGATTAAAAAAGAAAATACCAAAAAGATTTTTTTTTCTAGGATAGTTAGGTAGTATCCCTTGGTTTTTCTTTGGGCACTGGTTCTTTTTCAAGGGTGTAGCTCGAACCGGGCACTTTAATTTTTTTTAGGAGTAGTTAGGAAGAAATGAGTAACTTAGAAATACCTCTTGACATGTTTGGTGCCGGCATATTAGGTTATGACATACATTCTGCTTTCCCTTGTATTTGGTTTGACATGTGAAGCCTGAGTAAAAATAAATAGCTTATTTTGTGACGCCTTAGCTAAGTTGTTTGACTTGTATGCCACATAGTGTGATATTACTTAATTCTCTCAATTATGTGTGCTTGCCTGACTTGAGAATTGAACAAAACCGTTGTGATTGAGTCATGTGCAATGTGTGAGTGAGGTCTAGTGATTTTCTATGCTATCCTGTGTAGTCTAGAACTTGCCCCGTGTGTTAAGCGTAGCGAAATTGTAGGTTATGCTAATCTAGGAGAGGACGTAGGCATTTTATTGCTTGATCATGGATGTGCTTGTAACACAAAAATAAAAAAATTCCATTGCTAGCCCCTTTGAGCCTATAGACCTTTTCTTTGGCACCCACATTACAAGTCGTACCCCTATTTTGTTCTTAAATTCAGATTTTTGCACCTTTACCTCCTAAGGCACTTAGCTGCTAAAAGAAGTAAGGTGATATATTGGAGATTAGTTTTTGAGTGGATCCATGGAAAGGCCCGTTGATGCACTAAAATTAAAATCAAAAGCCACTAGCCAATGAACTTTCATGTATGGAGTGTGTGTAGAAAAAAATATTGTTGTAAAAGAAAGAAGAGAAAAGGATAGTGAAAGTATGTATAAAAAGAGACACATCTCCACATGTTCTTTAATTGTGCTAGTGAAAGTATAGAAGTGCTTAATTGAAAAAGGGCTATGTTGAACATGGGTTGTGGCGAGTGAGTTGGTTGAGAAGAATATGTGCTGAATTGTGAATGTAGTGTACTAAAGTGCTGAGGGAGGTTAGTCACTATTCCTAAATATATCCTACCCATCCCTTAGCCTACATTACAACCATAAAAGTCCTAATTGATCCTAGATTTGGCTAGCCTAAATTAGTAGAGATCTACACTACGGGCAAGCTTATGGTACGACCACATGATGCATATGAATTCCTTGTGAGAGTGAGTGAAATTTTGTTCAATTGTGTGATGTCCATAAATTATGTTCAAAAGCATATTTGAATGTGTGGACTAGTTATATTCACTCTTTTGTTGTTGGTGAGGGCACAGGATCTCATGAGCAATTGGTAATGTTGTAAACTTCCTTGTTGGGTGAGTGCGTGAATTGAGAGGGCTTAGTGGTTACAAGTTGACTCTTGAGGTTGGGTGGTTGCAATTAGGTTGTTGGTATGATTGATAGAATTGTTATACTTGGGCATGTTTAAAAAAGGGGAAGAATGTGAATTTTTGTATGTTCATGCTTGATTGCTGGTATCGATCATGGTTAAGGGGTAAAGTGTGTGATTTAAAAGTAAAATTCTCCTTGATAATGAACTTTTTACGTGTTGAAGGGTAGTAGTTTGTCCCATTTCTCGAGGACGAGCAAGAGTCTAAGTGTGGGGTGTTGATGTTTAGCTTAAAATATATATATTTCTATGTATATCGCCTCATATTTTACTTTTTTCGTGAATTTGGGATGTTAAATGTGATTAATTATATTAATTTGAAGTGTTTTTATGTGTAGGAATGATTCGGGAGCAATTGGGGGCAAAACGCGCGAAATTAGAGCCAAAACGGACGAAACCGGGAAAAGTGCGAAATTGGGTGCCACAGGAAGCGCCTAGCACCACCTGTGGCGCTGTGGGCAGTAACCAATTTGTGAGTAGCGCCCTGTTGGGCACCTGGCTCTACCCAGGGCGCCGGAGACGGTAATTTTGCCTATTTTGCCCGGGACACGGTTTATTCGAACCTAGACCTATCCAACACGTATAAAAGCAAGACTAAACCTATTTTTGGAGGGGGGAGACACCACTTTGGAGGAAAAACACAAACGGAATTGTTAGGAAGCGAAGGATTCTCAGTTTTCTTCATCTTTTGCTAGTATTTACAATTAATTCAACACTTATGCAATTGTTTGATTATATCATGAGTGGCTAAACACCCATTATTCCGGGGTTGTGATTATCCATGAATATTGTTGTTCGATATTAGCTTAACCTTGATTATAGTTCACTCAATATATGGTTGTTTCTTCAATTCTGTGTTTAGTTGCTTAATTGTCTGGACATCAGTTAGGTTCTATATACTATCTATGTTATGCTTGGGAAAGTCGTGTATAGATTAGAGAAGAGTTGAAGAGAGTGCGATCTTAACCTTTCAGTGGAGCGGATAGGAATATACCTAGTCACCGTGCTTAATTAAATATCGTAATCTTAATGCGTTCTGGTAGATTAATTTCATAGGAATATATGCGTTAATCTATTGAGAATAGGCGAGTAGTGCTTCAGGAGAAGACTATGAGAGCAATTATCAATTAATTAGCAACCATGAGTGAATTATATGAAAGGGAGAGTTAATTAGAACACAATACGAATGGTGAATCGATCACAACCCTAGAATATTTGTCTCTATTGAATATACAACAATCAACTCGTTACTGATAATTTAGTTATTTATTAGAATCTTAGTATAATATAGTTGCATTATTGGATTTTTATCTTGTCTTGATTGAATAACAATTACAGTGATTTAGTAAGTAGTTTATACAAGTCTCTGTGGGTTCGACACTCAACTTATCATTCTATTACTTGTAGGACCACGTATACTTGCGTGTGCGTTTGGGAGCAACAGAGCGTGTTCGGAATGTGGTTTGGATGCCCGGAGTAGAATTAGGCTTGATGTTTTTGGCGATTTCAGTTGGCGGTGGAAAATTAGCTATCAGGGTCGGAATGAAATTTCGGAAGTGTGAACACGTCTATAGTGTCATTTTGGACGTGTGTGCAAATTTTCAGGTCATTCGGGCGTGTTTTGGTTGGTTTCGGCATCGTTGGTGATTTTTGGACGTTTTAGGAATCTAGGCTTGAATCATGGGTTGGATTAGAGTTTCGATGTTATTTTGGGTATTCCGAGGGTTCGACTAAGTTCGGGTGATCATTTATGATTTGTTTGTATTTTTGGTTGGGGTCTCGAGGGGCTCGGGTTGATTTCGGATGGCCATCTTGGACTTGGAAGTTGGAAAATGCAGCCGAAATGTTGTTGGTGCTTCCCTTCTGGTGTGGCCGCACCTGCGGATGGATGAGCGCAAGTGAGATCTCTGCAGGTGCGGAAAAGGCGCGCAGGTGCGGAGTTGGACAAGCTGAGGGAAGGTCGCAGGTGCGGAAGAGGAGCCGCAGGCGCGAGGACTTAGACTTAAGTGGACCTCCGCAGGTGCGCACCTGGGACCGCAGGTGCGGGTCCGCAAGTGTGGTTTCACTGGACAGAAAGAATAAATATCCATCCTTCGCGATTTTGGGTTATTTCACCAATATTTTCATCCGAGATTGAGCATTGAGATAGGGTTTTGAAGGAGGAATTCAAGAGAACTTCGTGGAGGTAAGATTTTGAACCTAAAACTCGTTATGTGATTATTGGACTGATTTAGGGTGAAATCTATGGGAAAATCAGTGAGTAAATTGGGGGTTAGGGCTTGGATAACTTGAGACTTTAATTGAGGAATTGAAGGGTTATTTGTGGTTGGATTTTGGTGTATTTTATATGGGTAGACTCATGGGAAGATAAGGATTCTAGTTTTGTGACTTTTATGGAATTCTGAGACGTGGGCTCAGGGGGTCGAGTTTGGCCAATTTCGGGATTGTGCCTAATTGTGATAATTTTCGAATGAGTTTCGTCTCCCTAGCATATTTTGATGTTATTAATATGGTTTTGGTAGATTCAGGGAAATCGGGAGCCGATTCGAGAGGCAAGAGCGTCGCAGAGTAGTATTCGGGCCGGTTTGAGGTAAGTAATGACTGTAAATCTTGTCCTGAGGGTATGAAACCCCAGAACTAGTATTTTTCTCACTATTTTAGAGTGACGCACATATTGGATGACGAGTGTGTGGCGTGCACTGAAAGGGGATTTGGACTTGGTCCTTCCCTTGGCAACCATAGAGTTGCATAATTTCTTTAAATCATATGATAAATTCTGTTTTCAGACTATTACTATATTTGGGCTGAACGCCATGTTTGGGGCCTTGTGCCGATCTGCTTAGACCCATTGTGGGCTATTTTTGATATTCCTCATTGTATTGATTCATGATTTACACTCAGTCACACCATGTTTTGTTATTTTTGAAACTCAGACTCGTTACACTAATTTTGTGATATAAAAAACTGTTTTGGGTCGAGCACCCCATTTTTTGATAGCCCGAGTGGCATTTTGAGAGTTTCTGACCGAGTGAGGCCGAGAGACAATGTTGTGAGGATATTATGGGATTAGGCTGCACGCCGCAACATGTACTTTGTTATGATACGTGATAGGCTGAGAGCCGAGTGATTTATGCCACGAGATGGCTTGATATTAGTGCTTGGGCTGTAGGAGCCTCTCCGGAGTCTGTACACCCCTAGTGAGCGCAGGTACCTACCGAGTGCCGAGTGACGAGTGATTGGGAGGCATGAGTGGCTGTGAGGTTTCCCAAGGGGCTGATTATGAGTGATTGTGAGGCATGACTGTTTCTGAGTGATGTTATGCCCGAGGGGCGGTTTATTATTGATGTTTTTGCCCGAGTGGCTACTTATGATTCATATTATTTTACACTAAACTTCTTGAACATCTTATTGAAACTGTTGGAAATTACATTTTTCAAGGGATTTTCACTGAAATCGGCTTTTAAAGCGTGATGATTTAACGTATACACTGTTGGAAAGAAAGACTGTACTTATTGTGAATTGATGATTTGATCCTATGTGTTTCTTACTGCTCAGACCTTATTTATTTTCATTACTACTGAGTTGGCGTACTCACATTACTTCATGCACCCCTGTGTGCAGATACATGTGTTGGTTCCGAGCGCTAGTTCCCTTCCTGTTCTCTTGGAGACAGAGTGGGGATTCTGAGGTAGCTATTTGGCGTCCACATCTTTCTCTTTTCCCTTTCTTATTCTTGTATTAGTTCCCTGTTCTTAGACTTGATGTAGTACGAAGATAGAGTTTATTTTATACTATTCGTAGATGCTCATGACGGGTTGACTCCAGGTTTTGGGGCAGTATCTCATTTCGTTTTGTTTGTTTAAAATTGTGAAATCTAAAGAACTTTATGAAATATCGGAACAACTTTGGAATTTATGAAAGTTTTATGTTAATGTGCGATTGCTTGGCTAGACTAGTTCCACGATAGGCGCCATCACGGCCGACTTAGGATTTGGGGTTGTGATAGTAGATCCCGAGGGAAGTGTATGCAAAGAAGGTAGAACTGACGATCGAGGTGCATAGGGCAGAGGAGACGAAGATTTAGTCTCCAAGTAATATTTGAAATGCTTCAAGCTCAACAAACCGCCATTGCTCAGTTACAAAATCAGCACGGAGCTCCAAATAGGGTCGAGCAGGAGAATACCCGCCGTACCGATCCAATGCAGAGAGATCGGGTGATAACACGTCGGCAACCGATCCTTCTATAATAAGGATGCTCGAGGATCTCACTAAGAGAATTGAATCAGGAGAGAAGAAAATCGAGGCCAACGATAAAAAGGTTTCGTATTGACCAACTCCCGTGTTGACCAGATACTAGGGGTACCACCGATCTCGAAAGGAATGGATTCAAAGAAGTTGGTGCAAAATTCTTTCCCTCCGAGTGCGGCTCCGAAGACCATTCCAAAGAAGTTCCCTATGCCTGACATACACAAATACAATGGGACCTCTGACCCTAATGAGCACGTTACCTCTTACACGTACTCCATTAAGGGTAATGATTTGGAGGATGATGAAATCGAGTATGTGTTGCTGAAAAAGTTCGGAGAGACCCTGTCGAAGGGAGCTATGATTTGGTATCACAACTTGACACCAAATTCCATCGATTCATTTGCCATGTAGGCGGATTGTTTCGTAAAAGCACACGTCGGGGCCATAAAGGTTTCAACAAGGAAATCAGACCTCTTCAAAGTAAGACAGAGGGATAACATATGCTAAGGGAGTTCGTGTATAGATTCTAAATGAAATGCATGGAGTTGCCACCAGTCATAGATGATTGGTCTATTCAGGCTTTCACCCAAGGGTTGAATGAACGGAGTTCGATAACATCACGTCAGTTGAAACAAAATTTGATCGAGTACCCAGCTGTGACTTGGGAAGATGTTCACAACCGATATCAGTTGGAGATTAGGGTCGAAGACGACCAGTTAGGAGCCCCTTCCGGTTCAGTACATCCAAACATGTCGACAAGTAAAAACCAGAGGGACGTCGATAGAGAACCAAGGCCGAATAAAGATCGATACCAGCCATATATTGCAGATCGAAGGAATAACGGTCCAGGATGCAATTCCGCCCGGAACGATCGAAGAAGTGATCGAGGGAAAAATTCTCGGGGACTTATGAGTAAAACTGGATTCGACAAATATGCAGATCCCATAGAAGTACCATGGCTATCGGAGTATAATTTCAGCATCGATGCATCGGGGATTGTATCGGCTATGAGAAGGATCAAAGATACTAGGTGGACCGGACCTATACAGACCAATCCTTCTCAAAGGAACCCAAATTTAATGTGTAAGTATCATGGCACACATGTTCATAGGACTGAAGATTGCAGGCAGCCGAGGGAGGAGGTAGCTCAACTATTCAACGAAGTCCATCTTTGAGAGTTTCTCAGCGATCGAGCTAAAAATCATTTCGGAGAAAGAGACGCCAACAGAAAGAAAGAACAAGAAGAACCTCAACATGTCATTCATATGATCATCGGCGAGGTTGACGTTCCACAAGGACCTATGTTCAAACGCAGTAAGGTGTCTATCACCAGAGAGAAACGAATTCGAGACTATGTGCCCGAAGGCACTTTATCATTCAATGACGAATAAGAGGAAGGCATTTCTCAGCCATACAACGACGCCTTGGTAATTTTTATTTTGTTGAATAAAGTTCAAGTTAAACGTGTTCTAGTGGATCCAGGTAGCTCGGCGAACATCATCAGATCGAGGGTGGTGGAGCAGCTCGTCCTACAGGACCAAATTGTACCTGCATCTCGAGTCCTAAACGACTTCAACATGCCAGTGAAACAACTAAGGGAGAAATTATCCTACTAGTAAACATGGTCGGAACCATCCAAGATACTAAATTCCATGTCATCGAAGGCGACATGAGATCCAATGCATTGCTCGGAAGGCCTTGGATCCACAACATGAGGGCAGTACCGTCGACCCTCCACCAAATGATGAAGTTCTCGATGACGGATGGTGTGAAAATGGTTTAAGGGAAACAGCATGTTGCAAAGGAAACGTTTGTGGTCAATGAGGTAACGCCGATCAACACCATCGACTTCAGCAAAATCGAGCACCAAAGATAAGCATGCGACCAAATAGCAATCACCGCTCCCATCCTCGACCGAATCGGAGAAACAAGTAGTAGACGAAGAAGAAGAATAGGATTTTCTAACTTCTCGAACTTTTGTTGTTCCCGAAGAATCAGATGCAACCAAATCAATGGTCAAAGAGCTGGAACAGGTGATACTGATCGAGTACCTTCCCGAACGAAAGGTATACCTGGGAACGGGGTTAACCCCCAAAATCAAGAAAAATTTATTCAATTTCTTATTGATAACATTGACTGCTTTGCATGGTCCCATTTAGACATGACAGGAATCCCACCGGAGATAACAACACATCGACTGATCCTGGATCCCAAGTTCAGACCGGTGAAGCAAAAGAGAAGGCCCTAGTCTGAGGTAAAGCATGCCTTCATAAAGAAGAGGTAACTAAACTTCTCAAAATAGGATCCATTCGAGAGGTAAAATACCCCGAATGGTTAGCTAATGTCGTCGTAGTCCCCAAAAAGAGGAACAAACTTAGAATGTGTGTAGATTATAAAGACTTGAACAAAGCGTGTCCGAAAGATTCTTTTCCATTGCCTAACATCGATCGTATGATCGATGCCACGACCGGCCACCAAATCCTTACTTTTTTTGACACCTATTCTGGGTACAACCAAATCTAAATGGACCCAGAGGACCAACAAAAGACTTATTTTATAAGTAAGTATGGAACCTATTACTATAATGTAATGCCCTTCGGGCTAAAAAATGCAGGAGCTACATATCAACGCCTAGTTAACAAAATGTTCGAAGAACAAATAGGTAAATCAATGGAAGTTTACATTGACAACATGTTAGTTAAGTCCCTGCGTGCAAAGGAACATTTGGCTCATTTGTAGGAAACATTCGAAATCTTGAGGAAGTACAACATGAAGCTCAACCTCGAGAAATATGCTTTCGGGGTCGGTTCTGGCAAATTCCTTTGCTTCATGGTATCAAATCGGGGAATCAAAATCAACCCCGATAAGATCAAGGCCATCGAGGACATCACTGTCGTAGTTAGCGTAAAATCCCTACAAAGGCTAACCGGACGGATAGCTGCCTTAGGTCGATTCATCTCGAGGTCATCAGATCGGAACCACATGTTTTTCTCCTTACTCAATAAATTTTGCATGGACCCCAGAATGTCAACATGCATTGGAAGAATTGAAACGATATTTATCGAGCCCACCTCTGCTTCACACTCCGAAGGAATATAAGAAACTTTACTTATACTTGGCAGTGTCCGAATTCGCGATAAGTGGTGTCCTAGTTCAAGAAGAGCAAAGTACATAGTTTCCTATTTATTACGTAAGTCGAACCTTAGGAGATATTGAAACTAGGTATCCACACTCAGAAAAATTGGCACTTGCACTAATAAGCGCATATAGAAAATTAAAGTCATATTTCCAATGCCACCCCATATGTGTGATAACCACTTACCCACTCCGTAATGTTTTGCACAAACCTGAATTATCGGGCCGATTGGCCAAATGGGCCGTCGAACTCAGCGGGTACGGTATTGAATATCAACCCTGAATGACCATCAAGTCTCAAATTTTGGCATACTTCGTGGCCGATTTCACGCCAACCCTCGTACCTGAGGTGGAAAAGGAACTTTTACTAAAATCAAGTACATCATCGGGGGTGTGGACCCTCTTCACGGACGGTGCCTCGAATGTGAAAGGGTTCGGGCTCGGCATTATTTTGAATCCGCCCACGGGTAACATTATTAGACAATCCATTAAACTTCTAAATTGACTAACAACGAGGCTGAGTATGAGGTCATGATTGCAGGTCTCGAGCTAGCTAAAAGCATGGGAGAAAAAATCGTTGAAGCTAAGTGCGACTCTTTATTGGTAGTGAACCAGGAAAATGAAACCTTCAAATTCGAGAGGATAGGATGTAGAGGTACTTAGACAAATTGCAAGTAACCTTGCACCGTTTTAAAGAATGGACTCTACAACATATACCTCGAGAACGAAACACCGAGGCCGATGCACATGCCAATTTGGGGTCATCAGTCGAAGAAGATGAGGTCAACTCGGAAACTGTCGTACAACTCTCGAGGTTTGTGATCGAGGAAGGGCATGCCGAAATAAATTCTACGAGCTTAACCTGGGACTGGAGAAATAAATACATTGAGTACTTGAAGAACGGAAAGCTCCCATCGGATCCTTAAGAATCGAGGGCCTTACGAATTAAAGCCGCTCGTTTCACATTAGACGAAGATAGAACATATACAGAAGGACGTTCGATGGTCCATTGGCAGTATAATTAGGACCGGGAGATACTGACTATGTTCTGCGAGAAATCCATGAAGGCACTTGTGGGAACCACTCTGGCCCCGAGTCACTAGTTCGAGAGGTCGTCAGAGCAGGATATTACTGGGATAGTAAGGAAAAAGACTCTAAGGAGTTCGTTCGAAGATGCGATAAATGTCAAAGGTTTGCACCGATGATCCACCAGCTCAGAGAATAACTCCACTCGTTCCTATCCCTATGGCCATTCATGAAATGGGGAATGGACATCGTCGACCCTCTGACATCGGCCCGAGGTAAAGCTAAGTTCATTTTATTTATGACTGACTATTTCTCTAAATGGGTTGAATCACAAGCCTTCGAAAAAGTTAGGGAGAAAGAAGTGATAGATTTCATATGGGATCACATCGCATGTCGATTTGGGATACCCACAGAAATAGTATGTGACAATGGCAAACAGTTCATCGGCAGCAAGGTAACGAAATTCCTCGAGGATCATAAAATAAAGAGGATACTATCAACACCGTATCACCCTAGTGGGAACGGACATGCCGAATCAACGAACAAGACTATCATCCAAAACATAAAGAAAAGGCTAAACAAAGCTAAAGTGAAATGGAGGGAAATATTACCCGAGGTCCTATGGGCATATCAGACAACGTTGAAGTCCAGTACAGGAGCAACTCCGTTTTCCTTAGTATATGGCTCTGAAGCCTTGATACTGGTCGAAATCGAAGAGCCCAACGCCAGGTTTCGACATGCAACAGTGGAATCGAACCGCGAGGCCATGAATACCAGCCTCGAGTTGTTAGATGAAAAACGAGAAGCTGCACTCGTTCGAATGGTTGCATAAAAGAAACGAATCAAAAGGTACTACAACTGGAGAACCAACCTTCGCCACTTCAGAATTGGGGACTTAGTCTTAAGAAAAGTCACCGTCAACACTCGAGATCCTAACGAATAGGGGGGAAAGGATCTTACAAGCTCGGAACGATGGGCGAGAACCACTGCCGAATAACTAGAACATAACACTTCTCAAGCGATACTATTGTTAAGGTATGAATTTCTCTTTTATTTCGTTTATATACGTATTTAGAACTAACTCATTGCAGGAGTACGACCAAAGACGCCGAGACCTCACATTTTAAAGTACGCGTTATACTCTTTTTCCCTCATATCGATTTTTATCCCAAATGGGTTTTTTCGGCAAGATTTTTAACGAGCCAACAATTATGTGCTACTTGAGGACAATTCAACAATATCCAAGGCTTCTTTACAATCATCCTCGAATACTGAGGGGCATCACCCTCGGATGTTATGTGTTCGAGAAATGTACCTCGTGTCAATGGGCCTCGATAGGTAAAACATTGTAATGGGCCAAACGGTCGAATGAATCGTGTCCATATAGAATAGCTGAGTCCCGACGACAAGACATGTACGCATGTATAAATTATTCAAAGAAAAATTCTTTCTTTATCGAACATCTCGTGTCTCGAAACAAATTCTCTATTATGCAAATCTCATACTTACGATTTGGTCTATTATGAAAATCTCATACTTATGAAAATGAGAAAAATGGATCAAGAGCCAAATGCAAACATGGTTCGAACACTTGGGGACTGCATACTCGAGTTATCTAAATTCGAAGTCACAAGACCTCAAAGAGGAACCCTCGACATATAGGCCAAGGCCATCATACTCGAGGACTAACATTTCGAACAAGTTCGAAATATTATCGGGAAATAAGTCCAAGATACATACCCGAAGGCTACGTCCAAAATAACGCGGCTCGGAGACGTCTGAATTCCGTAATAAACAAAAGGCCTTCAAATACTTTGAAAAACCAGTTAAAAGGCTACCATCGGCAAAGCCATTAAAAAAGGGCTTCAATAAAATTAGCCCTAAAAAAAACAAAAAGTCTTCAATAATATCAACCTTCGAAAAACCTCAAGATGTATCAAACTATCTTAACACAAACACATTAAGGAACAAAAAGAAAAATGGGGTTCCGATCATCGGACCCTCAAAAAAACCCAATCGGTATAAAAAATATATGCTAAGGCATAAAGAAATTTTCATTAAGTCTTTTAAGCCGAAAAGGGGAAATAATAGCCATTTTCAGAGGCCAAATCGGCCCAATCTAAAGAGCCTAAGGGCCAATACAATTGGAGTTCGAGACCTTGTTCTCACTTAATTCAGACCTAAGGGTTCTAATATTCCGAGCTCATATAAAGCCAACTACAGCTTGAAGATTCATCATAAAACCCTAAGGGGTATATTGTTGTAAGATCGAGACTTACCAACTACTTGATAAAAACCTAAGTGTTTGTTTTACTCTAAGTTCAAAATTTGCCCGAACTTAGTTATAAAAATAATACATTTATGGCTTTGATCAAACCGTCCGAAATCTTGAATATACCGACAAGCTCGAGGACTCGCTTTTAAAACCTAAGGAATTGATCCAAGTTTGAGCTAGTTCGACCACAGAAACTACGGCAACAAACAAGGCAAAAACAAAGCAAAATTTATCACAAGCTGGAGACAAAATTGGGAAGAGAAAGAACCTTTCATTTATAGAAGATATTTACAAAGGCCACAAGGGGACTTACACGAAAAACAAAATAAAAATCCTAAGGGCCTAGTCCGCTTCAGGAGCCGTCCTCGGGAGCCACTTCTACGGGGGCTTCATCCCCATCTTCTCCACTCCCGCACCCACTAGCAGAGTCCTCATCATCAGAGAGCAAGGTTGCGGCCTCGACCTCCAAAGATTTTGCGTTCTCGATGTCAGCTGAGAGGTCGAAGCCACGAGCATGCACTTCCTCGAGAGTCTCTCTCCGGGATTGTCGCCTAGCATAGTCAACAACACATGACAGCTTGACTTCAGCATCTACAGAGATCTCCTGCGCCCGAATGTTGGCAGCCTCAGCGTCAGCTCGGTAAGAGGCCACAAGCGCCTCTGCCTCAGACTTAGCCTTTGCAATCTCGCGGACAACTTAGCCTCGAGCTCCTCAATCCTTCGGGCCCGGGCCAAGATTTATTCCTTCACACTTTGAAGGTGGCACTCGACCGAAGTCATTTGGGCACGAAGCACATATTTCTCCTAGGCAAGACGATCCATATGTTGTTTCCACCCTAGATTCTCGGCCTCCTTCATCTTGGCCTCCTATCGAAGCTGCTCCACCAGCTCACCCTTCTGATGAACCTGCAAAATCAAAGGATTAATTGCCAAAATCAATCTAACACATAACAAACTCTCAAGAAATTATGTTACCCATTTGATAAAATCTGTCTGATATCGATGAGCTCTTATGAGTTCGGCTCGTAGGGTCGTGATCTCCTCTTCTTTTGAACGTATAGGAGTTTCAGGCCATCTCTTACCTCCACGAGCTTCTTGTGTTCGGCCTCACATCAGGTCATCTCAGCTCGGGATTTGGAAGACACCTCTCGATGGAGCAACATAGTCTATACACAAAAAAGGAAATCAGACTTGGAAGAATGAGAGTAAGAAAAAAACATAATTACAGGGGTTAAGGCTTACTTGTTTCAGAAGCCGCTGAGCCTCGTCAAAGATGATCGACGCATCCAGGTCGGTAAAAGGGGGCCTCTTTCGTGCAAACTAGATAGCCAAATTCACGAGAGGGTTGTCTCTTCGAAGTTAAAGCAAGCCCTGCATAATCAAAACAGAAATGTTTGTAAGTTTCTCAAAATATCTTTTTATCAGTTAAGTTTTATTGATTCAGTGGAAAAATCCAACATAGAAGATGTATAAGAAATGTTACGCGGTGCCTTCCTGAGATTCTTTGGAGGGGAGACGTAAGGCTAAGCAACCGATGTCAGGGTGGTTGCTGTCTGCCAAGTGAGGTCCCCGCCACACGCTAGACGAGATTGTCAGTGCCGTGTGGGAAAACCAATGCCAACAATTGAGAGAACAGTAATGAGAATTGAATAAAAGCTTGATTGCAATAATGAAAGCTATTACAAAGAAGGCAACACGCTGTCGAGGGGTAGAGACACCAGTACAGAGAATTGCTTGGTAGAAAGTTTTAAAGGCTTGATACCCCCTAATAATGCTTAAAAAAAATAAACCAAAGTTACATGAGTAGACCAAACTACGCTAGAGAAACATAATGAAAGTACATGGAATAAAACTACTCTATATTTACAGGGAAAATGACTTAGTTCTCTACAAAGGTAGAAACAGGTCCGTTGGCAGCAACTTTGTCTCAGGCATCACGATCTGCGCGCGCGACATTGTTTGCGCGCGCGGCGCTATTGGCAGCTTCTTGCGGTTGGGCGCTAGCGAGGGAAATCGGTGGGGCGACAGAGGCACATGCGCGCTTGTCACTTGGCGCGGCCAAGACCAAGGGGCCGTCCGTGGCGCTAGGAGTTGGGAGGCTTGCTAGGACGCCACGAGGCGCATCCAAGGGGTCATGGGGCATGACTGGAAAGTCGTCCATAACATTCTCCCCCATCTGAGTTGGCGACGTCCTCGGCGCCTTACTTGCCAAATAATCTTCAATCAAGCTCTTGTAGGCTTTGAGGTTTGTTCCCCTCTCCCAAGTGTTCTCCTCTGCATCACACCCTTGCCATTTTACCAAGAACTCTTGGTGATCCTTCCTGGAGGCATGAATTACCCGGTCATCAATAATAGCTTCAGCTCGCCTTTTCCGGTTGAACCGGGGCCTCGAATACTGGGTATTGAGAGTTGGCTCCGTGAACGATCCGGCAAGCGTCGAATCGGCAATGTTAATTATCCCAAGTGAGTCACTTGGGACATTATCTTCTCTCTGAAGTGCCTCAAAGTTATAACCTTTGGGCACATCCGTTGGTTGCTCATCACGGCGGGGGACGTCCTCACCACCCGATTTGTGATGACCCAAACGGTCATCCTGTGCTAACCTAGCTAAATCTGTGTTCCGAGGCCCCGAAAGCCTCCGTTAATATCACCTCGATATGTGTGCGCATCTCGGGCATGTAGCCGGGAAGCTTCTATGTGAAAACTTGATGAAAAACTAAAATTTCTAATAATTAATTGATTAAAGTTGACTTTGGTCAATATTTTTGGTAAACGGACCCGGACCTGTGATTTTACGGTCGTGGAGGGTCCATAAAATATGGGACTTTGGCGTATGCCCGGAATCAAATTCCGAGGTCCCAAGACCGAGAAATAAATTTTTAAAGAAAATTGTTTTCTGAAAAATATAAAGGTTTTTGAAAGGGATAATTAATGCGAAAACGGGGTTACCGGTCCCGTATCATGGTTCCGGAGCCCGAAACAAGTTAAATATGATTATTATGTGTTGCCTGTAAAGTTTGGTATCATTCCGGGTAGTGTAGGTCGGTTTGGTGCCTTGAAACCGAATTCTAAAACTCTAAGTTCAAAGTTTGATTCAATTTGGTTTTGGGGTTGCATCCGTAGTTCCGTTGTTGTTTCTCACGTTCCGTGAATTCGAGCGAGTCCGTATCACGTATACAGACTTGTCAGTGCTTTTGGACGGGGTCCCGGGGGGCTCGGGTGAGTTTCGGACCTCCCGGAGCTAAATTCAAAACACCAGAATTTTCTATATCTGGTTTCTTTCTTCGCGTTCGCGGGAGGGTGGCCGCGTTCGCGAAGAAGGAATTGGACAGGGGCTACGGATGCTCTACGCGTTTGCGTTTCCCCAACCGCGTTCGCGATGGGTTAGGCCTCCTGGCCTTCGCGTTCGCATAGGGTCCAGCCTATTGGGCCAGTCCAGTTGCCGCTTGCCTTCGCGTTCACACCGTCCAGCCGCATTCGCGAAGGTCTAGCCCAGCTAGCCTCCGCGTTCGCGGCCCCTCCCTCGCATTTGCGTAGAAGCCCCATGTGGGCCTGGTCAATTAAGCCTTCGCGAACGCACTGCCCCGGGGTGCGTTCGCATAGAGTAATACCTGGGCAGTGTATTTTCTTAAAAACGGGACTTAGGCTCATTTTCTCCATTTTTCTTCACTTGGGTCGATTTTGGGAGCTCTTCAAGAGATATTTTCACCTAGCAACTGAGAGGTAAGTAACTTTTATTGCAATTTAAGTTAAATACATGAACTTTTAGGTGGATTAACACCCTAATTAAGGGAAAGATCATGGGTTAGAGCCAAGGCCTAGGGTTGATGGATTATTTTTGGAATTTCACTACTTTTCTACCATGAAATCATACAAAGGTTATATATTAATGATCCTTAGGCTATGGGTGAATGATTTCTTCAAAAATTTCCGGAATCCGAGCATGTGGGCCTGGGGGTGTATTTTGGGATTTCTTCAAGAATGATGAATTAGCCTAATTAGTAGTAGAATTCCATACTTTTGAGCGTATATTGATGCATTTAAATAATATTTGGATAGTTTCGAGTCCTTGGGCGACGAGTTTGGAGTGTCAGGCACTTTCTTGACCCGAGGAGTAGGCTCTACGCGAGGTGAGTCTCCTGTCCAACCTTGTAAGAGGGAATTGTCCCCATAGGTAATTGTAATTGATTGAATGACCTTAATTACGGGGGCTACGTACGCACCAAGTGACGAGAGTCCGTGCGTAGCAACTATATTGCCATGTTGGGTAGTGTTAGGATTCACAAGCATGCTTTTACGTGTCTTGCATGTATACTTTCATGTACCTACGGTTGAGTGACATCCTTGAAGTAAATATTGAAACGATAGCGGTTACTTAGTAAATTTGAATATTGATTCTATATTTCCAATCATGCACCGAAATTTCTCTTAAGGCCTTTCTAATGAATATGTGTATGTTACGAGCACCCGAGTCACATGTATGATTCGTGAGCGAGGTAGCCTTATATTATGTTAACCGCGTCACATGATCGATTCGTGAGCGGAGTAATAGATGCATCTATGGTTCGGGCCGTCGACCCTCGGCATTGCACATTTAATTTATTGCGACGCTTCGGTCGTGCGCTTCGGCATATTACATGCTATTTACTTGTTTGAGAGCTTCTATCTTAAATTATCCTTATTCAAGTTGTTTGGCCTGGAGGGAAACTCGACAATTTTATTTGTCATTGTCGTCTGGTATTGAAAGGGGGATTATACTTGCATCCTTGACTGTTCCATGTCTACCTGCTTTCCATATTTATTGTTCCTGTTTAATATTGTTGCAACATATTATTACCATTGACCTGGTGAGTGATACGTCTACTTCTCGTCACTACTTCTACGAGTTTAGACGGGATACTCAATGGGTACATATTTAAATATATGTACTCATGCTACTCTTCTGTGCTTAATTGTACAGGTTCTGAGGCGGCTGCATCCAGTCACTATTCCGGCGGTCATCGTTGAGAGTTTCCCATTTAGCCGACTACACGGTGAGCTGCTTTCCTTGGCGATCTCGGAAGCGCTGTGGAGTCCCCTGCTTACATTTTTGTTATTATTGTCTATTACCTTTCAGACAATATTGTATTTACTAGTAGTACTTTGTTATTCCCTCAATCGCCTGTTGACTTGTGACACTAGGTTCTGGCACATTTAGCGGTTTTTGTCCGATATTTTGAAAAGCTCTATGTGCTGGCACTACCTTTTGAGTTACATACTCTCACGTATTTTCACCTAAAAGTTGTTTGAATGAATTTCTTACTTTAAGAACCCGAAAAAGATTTTAATCACTTAAACATGTAAGTAACCCCCCACTAGTAGATAGGTGTTGGCTTGCCTGACCCCGGTGTTGGGCGCCATCACGACCTGAGCGGATTTTGGGTCGTGACACGATTACTTAGGGACTTTGCTCAGATCCTCTACCGAGATGTCTTCGGTCCGAGATTGAACCGCTTCGACCACCACCGACTCGGATCTCTTGGAAGCTTCAGTACTTCCCCTCTTTCGGGATACCAACATGCAGCCGTCATCCTCACCTTCTTCATCTTCCTCTCGTAGTTGTTGGACTACGTCGACGCGCAGAGCGGAAGGATCGACCTTAGGCTTTCAGACCTTGTTTTTCTTTGGTTTGGGGGTATCGTGAGGAGAAGCTATTCTCCTATTCCTCTCTTTGGCCAGCTTAGGAACCTCCTCTTCCTCAGGCGGAGGTAGCCTCATGACAACATTTTATCCGAGACATATATGAAAAGAAACCAAGTTAGAAAGGAGTATTCTACGGGGAGGCATCAACATTCGGGAAAAAGGACTCACCGTGGTTTTTAGCCTCCCATCGACCTCTGGCCAAATTGCGCCAACAACGCTCGACATGAGAAGAGGTGGAGTCGAGTTGTCGAACCCAGCCTGCGAGGTCCAGAATCGCACCAGGGAACCAAGGGGAAGCTGCACCATGAAAAAATAACTTAAGTTAGAAAGGAATAAAAGAAGCAAAACAGTAAGCATCATCGATGGAGTTATACTTACGTTTCATGTTCCATTCCTCAGGGAATGGCATTTTCTCGGCGGGAATTAGGTCGGAGGTCTTGATTAGGATGAACCGGCCCATCCATCCCCAGTCCTTGTCCTCATCAATGCTCGAGAATAGTGTCTTTGTGGCCCGACGCTGGAGCTTTATCAACCCACCTCGATAAAGGCGAGGGCTGTATAACCTGATCAGATGGTCGAGGGTGAAAGTCATCCCCTCGACCTTGCTCAAAAAGAACCTGAGCAAATTGATGATACGCCAGAAGGAGGGATAGATCTGGCCAAGGGTTACCCGATATTGGCGGTAGAAATAAAGTATGAACGGATCTACGGGGCCCAATGTGAAAGGATAAGTGTACACACTTAAATACCTTTTCACATGGGTAGTGATGTCCTCCTCAGGGGAAAGAATCACCACCTCTTTGTCTGCCCAGTTACAATCCTCTTCCACCCGCTTGAGATTGTCTTCAAATATCGAGCAGATGTATTAGGACATGGGCTCACATCGGCCTGGAACTGAGGAGGGCATGTTGACCTTGAAGTCGAAAGTCACTTCGACTGGCCTAGGGATGCACTCTTCGATACGAGGCTCCACCGGAGTCTTATCGCCGGCCGGCCGCGATGAAGAGGCTTTTTCTTTTTGGGGAACAGTTTTTGACATTTTAGCCATTGTTATATGAAGTTCTAGAGAGGAGAAGAAATTGGTGTTATGGAAAGCGCTATCTGACAAAAGGAGAGGATCTTGAAGAAGAGAAGCTTGTAAAGATTTGAGAAAAGATTTTGGAAGTAAAGGTTGATTCAATAAGGGAGGTGGTATTTATAGGTTTATGGAGATGATTCAGTGGCGTTAGTGGCCGATCGCTGACTGAAATGCATTGATGATTTGGGAAACCGAATCGACGGGACGTTTCGGTCACATCCATCGCTTACGTCATGATCGAGGTATCAGGGAATCGAGACTTAAATCGTTTCTTATCATTTTATTCTAAGAAACGCGGGGACTATCTGTATATGGTCGAAATCGGGTACGCCCGATTTTCGTGAATTCGATGAGCTGACTCGAAGGCAAGCTCATGATAGGACTGGTTCGAGCTCGATGGCAAGGTACGAAGCTCGAAGATCGAAGCACTCGCTGAGGATCAAGACCAGGCATGACCAACGTCGAATAATGGAATAACGAGATATTAGTAATCGACCAAAGATCTCGGCGGAAATCTCGAAAGGAATTGAACGGCTAACGGTTATTGACATCAATCATGGGATTTGTCCCATCATTAGAGTTGTACTTTATTTAGGATTCCTCTTCATAAAGAGGAACCCTGTTCATTTATAAAGAACATGCGTTCACTGAGAAATAATATACACGTTGCTATCTATTTACTTACTTTACATTATTTGTTCTTACTGTTCATGTTATTGATCTCGAGGATGTCCTTAATCGAGGTCGACACATTGCTACAACATTGGTTTGATTTATTCAGTCGTTTAATTCTTTTACTTAATTCGTCATTTATCAATTGATATTGAATAAGATCGCGTATCCTTAAAACCACAATACAATTTTAGTTGTTACTCGAATTTCGAGGTAAACAATACTACGACAACTACCCAGTAAAATATTAGCAATACTACCTCGAAAGAATTTAAAATTTATGTATTAGCAATATACACAATCATGTTAAGCTGACCTACAATATCAAGTAATTATAACTTAGAGAATGTAATAATAAACTATTAAAATCGGTCAAATTATTCTGACAATATTATTTTTATTACTAATCTACGCTAGAACTTGGGCAAAATGGAGAAAAGAGAAATGGAGAGGAGAAAAAAGGTAAATGGGGATGAAAAATAAAAATTTACAACTTTAATGGCATTTTTTGAAAAAAGAAAAAAAGAAAAGAAAACTGTAATGGTATTTGAAAAGCTAACGCTCGATTCGTTTCATGGTATGCTCTGTTAAATGTAAAAACCGCCAACTTATCGTCATTTATCCAAACAAACAGTTAAACCATCGTAATACAACCTCTCTTGAACTCTTGTCATTTTTCGAAAGTCGTCCCTCAGTATAAATCCTTTGAATATTTATTGTCATTTGGGGTTAATTACTAGGTGGAAATAGAAGAACAAGAATATGGTATATTGCAGGCCACTGGCATTCTTATTGGCTTTGCCTTTGCTTTAATTGCATTGCTCTTGTCTCTCGTCGGAGCCGTACGTTGTCTGGCTCTTCGGGTTCGTCCTCTTCTTTCCATAAGGATGCTTCTTACTTTTTCTCTCGTTTGTTCAATCTAAATTGAGTGTGTTAACAATTACTCAATTCGTTTTAATTTATTTGATAATTTCTTTTTTTTAATCCGTTTAAAAAAGAATGACTGATCTATAAATTTGGATATTATGTAACTTAAACTTCACATTTTACTATTAATAAGAAATTTTTTTAGTCACCCAAACATTATGACATATTTAAAAGCATAAACTTCAAACTTTTAAAGACAAAAGACCATACATTTAACATTTAGGTCATTTGAGTAGGCAGGTTTCAAGCATATTCGTATTCTATCTATTTTCATCATTATAAATGTGAAGAACTCGTATAAATTAAAATTTTGATCCCATATGCATTTTTTGTTTGTTGTTAGCTTAGTTCTTTTTGAGATTATGGTTCTTAATATTGCAGGTCCTTGTTGAGCTGTTTGTGTCCTTTTTGAATTGGAAATATGGCCGTAAAGTTGGTGAAGCTTCCTGTTGGAGTCATTATATGGTTTATTCAAAAGATCCCCTGCTGAGTGGTAATGAAAATTAGTTTTCGTATGTGGTGCTCAAAACTTTTGTCTATAGATATTGTACGTTTAATGTGCATTGTAATATCCCTATGGAGTATGGACAATAAAAGAAAAAACACGAGCATGCACTAATTAGTTCGATTTGTATGTGACAAAATGACTATGGTACTCATTAACCATTCTTTACTTCTGTTTGTCCTTGCGCAATCCCAAGACCAATGAACGTGCCAATGTTCTTACTAGAGGTTTTTCAAGATGAGTTTTAAGTATTTAAGTTACATACACTAGAGGCACATGGCATATGTTAGAATTAATGGCTAAGATTTAATTGATTAAAGCAATGCCTTAATCATGGTTTAAATATTTAATGACTTGTCCATAAATATATTAAAATAAATTTGTTGGAATCAAAGTTAAAAACAATCACTGTATTTTTGCTCTTTCATAGAGTCCAAGTAAAAAAACAATCATTACTAACGTATCTACAATTCATTCCATTTATTTTTTAGTATGAACTATTATACATCTAGTATACAGTTGAAATCGGGTATGTCCGATTACATAGACACGAAGAACTGCCTCGAAAGTAAGCTCGTAATGGACATGGCTCGAGCTCGATGGCAGATTATGGAACATGAAGATCGAAGCGCTCGCTGAAGATCGAGACCGAGCATGACCGACTTTGAGTAAGGCATAATAACGGAATGACGAGATATTAGCAACCACCCGAATATCTCGGCGGAAATCCCGGAACAGATCGAATCAAGCGGTTATTGGTATCAATCATGAGATTTATTTCCGTTAGTAGAATTATACCTTTAGAATTCCTCTACTATATAAAGAGGGACCCCATTCATTTGTAACAGGATCATTCATTGATAAAAAATATATACGCTGCTCTATTTCTCCTATTGTTCATCATTGTTCACTAATGTTCCTCACTGTTCTTATTATCGAGCCTCGAGACCATCTAAAAACGAGGTCGAACGCACTGCTAATACACTGGTTTGGTTTATTTTATTGTTCAATTTATTCATTTAGTTCATTGTTCATTAATTGGTATTGAATTATATCACGTATCCTTAAAACTACAATATAAGTTTAATTGTTACTCGAGTTTTAGGGTAAACAGTTTGGCACCCACCGTGGGGCTAAGGATAATAGTGACTATTCAGTACTGATTCTGGTAAAACACACTATTTTACGCTTGTTCTTGTCAAGAATTTTTGCTTTCAGGTTAAAACATGTCAAACTCACAAAACGCATCCACACACGTTGACAATAGCCTCGGACTTCAGGGGGAAAACGAAAATGTGGTTGCTCCAGGAATCGAGGTGCCACAGGCTAATCTCGGAGGAATACCGCCCATCAACCAAGTCGACGTCAGCTCGCACGTTGCTCTAAATGCGGAGTTAGGCGCAGATCTCGAGGGGAGTGTACGCATGGAAGGTCGATTTGATGGACGAGGTACACATGGTAGAGGAAACGAAGGAGTCAGTCTCCAATTGATATTTGAAATGCTTCAGGCTCAACAAATCGCCATTGCTCAGTTACAAAATCAGCACAGAGCTCCAAATAGGGTCGAGCCAGAGATTACTCGCCGTATCGAGCCAGTACCAGAAAGATCGAACGATAACACATCGGGGACCGATACTGCTGTAATGAAAATGCTCGAGGAGCTCACCAAGAGAATTGAGTCAGGAGAGAAGAAAATCAAAGCCAATGATAAAAAGTGGAGACTTATAACTCCATAGTTGACTAGATACTAGGGGCACCACCAATCTTGAAAGGAATGGACTCAGAGAAGTTTGTGCAAAAACCCTTCCCTTCGAGTGCGGCTACGAAACCCATTCCAAAGAAGTTCTGTATGCTTGACATACCCAAATATAACGGGACCACTAACCCCAACGAGCATGTTACCTCTTACACATGCGCCATTAAGGGTAATGATTTGGAGGATGATGAGATCGAGTCTGTGTTATTGAAAAAGTTCGGAGAGACCCCGTCGAAGGGAGAAATGATTTGGTATCACAACCTACCACCAAATTCCATCGATTCATTCTCCATATTGGCGGATTCTTTCGTAAAAGCGCACGCCGAGGCCATAAAGGTCGCAACACGGAAATCGGACCTCTTCAAGGTAAGACAACAGGATAATGAGATGCTAAGGGAGTTTGTGTCCTGATTTCATATGGACCGCATGGAGTTTCCACTGGTCACAAATGATTGGGTCGTTCAAGCTTTCACCCAAGGTTGAATGAACGGAGTTCGATAGCGTCACGTCAGTTGAAACAAAATTTGATCGAGTATCCAACACTAACTTGGGCAGATGTACATAATCGGTATCAATCGAAGATCAGGGTCGAGGACGACCAATTAGGATCTCCCTCCGGTTCAGTGCATCCAAGTAGGTCGACAAGCAAAAATTAGAGGGACGTCGACAGAGCAGAGGCGGATCTAGGATTTTCAGTACATGGGGGCACTACTAAAAAAAGGAGGAAAAAATGCATCTCGTGGGATTTGATCCCTATACCTCTTGGATAATAACTCAATATTCAACCAAGTGCACCATTCAACCTTCTTGTAAAATGGGTGCCAACAGTTAATATTATACCAATTTCAAAAAATATGTAAATAAAATATCTAATTTTACGGAGAGACCATGGGTTCACGTGCCCCATAATTAAGCCTATAAATTCGCCCCTGTGACAGAGAGCCAAGGTCGAACAAAGACCGATACCAACCATATGCCGCAGATAGAAGAAATAACGGTTTAGGACGCACTTCCAACCGGAATGATCGAAGAAGCGATCGAGGACAAAATTCTCAGGGACTTATGACTAAAACTGGTTTTGACAAGTATGCGGATCCTACAGAGGCACCTCGGCTATCGGAATACAATTTTAGCGTCGATGCATCAGGCATAGTATCAGCTATCGGAAGAATCAAAGACACTAGGTGGCCCAGACCCATACAGACCGATCCTTCTCAAAGGAACCTAAATTTAATGTGCAAGTATCATGGCACACACGGTCATAGGACCGAGGATTGCAGGCAATTGAGGGAGGAGGTAGCCCGTCTATTCAACAAGGTCCACCTTTGAGAGTTCCTCAACGATCGAGCTAAGAATCATTTCAGGGAAAGGGACGCCAATAGGAAGCATGAACGAGAAGAACCTTAACATGTCATTCATTTGGTCGTATGTGGGGCCGATGTTCCACAAGGGCCCATATTCAAACACACTAAGGTGTCAATCACCAGAGAGAAACAGACCCGAGATTATGTGCCCGAAGGCACTTTATCATTCAATGACGAAGAAGCAGAAGACATTTCTCTGCCACACAACGACGTTGTGGTAATTTCTATCTTATTAAATAAATTTCAAGTTAAGCGTGTTTTAGTGGATCCAGGTAGCTCGACAAACATCATCAGATCGAGGTTCGTGGAGCAACTCGGCCTCCAGGACCAAATTGTACCTATATCTCTTGTCTTAAACGACTTCAATATGGCTAGTGAAATGACTAAAAGGGAGATTATCCTATCAGTGAATGTGTCCGGAACCATTCAAGATACTAAATTCCACGTAATCGAGGGCGACATGAGATATAATGCACTACCCGGAAGGCCTTGGATCCACAACATGAGGACAGTACCATCGACCCTCCACCAAATGATGAAGTTCCCAACGACGGATGGTGTAAAATGGTGTACGGGGAACATCATGCTACAAAGGAAATGTTTGCAGTCGATGAAGTAACACCGATCCCGACACTGCATGTCGCGCCCTCTTTTCCTCGCGAAATCGGGTTTTGACATTTGATAACTCCTTGTGAGAGTAGGGAAAAGGAATTGGTTGTTAGAGTCGCCACCTAACGGATTAAGATGTGTTAGGGCACCTATAGCAAATAACTCAGGTTATTCCAGTTTGCATCACCAAAGATCGGGTAAGGGCTCAAATTACCTTGAGGGGAAGGTGTTAGGCACCCCTCGAGGTCCACAACGGTGGGTCTCGACCAAACTTAAATTATGTGAATTAGTCTAAGAAAGCGAAGAAACTATATAATAGGGATGGGGGGTCCTAAATTTTTTAGCCTATAGGATCACCCCGTGCAACATAAATAATACATCACAACTCCCCTAAGACGGGGTGTTACTCATATTATTCAGCGGGCACAGACTATCTGATCACGCCCAATTATGCCTTATAAAAAGAACTAAGCGGTCGCTGCAAATATAATCTGAGTATTTAGCCCAAAGTCGAATCCCACAAGGAATTAACCTATCAATTACTTTTGTCAGACTCACTTAATTCTACGTAGTCAACTTCCAAGATATTTTGAATAACACTTTGTTGAGTTTCTACTAACTATTACTGAATGAAACAATATAAACTAAGAGCTAACTATGAATGAGTTGTAAACAATAAAGAGAAGGATCTAAGGTTATGATTTCCCCTATTGATGGAATCCCTTCTAGTTAAGTTTCATATAGATTTGCCTAATCTTCTCTATCGATCATGAGCACTCTTACTACCGTAAATCTCTCCCGAGTAATTACGACAATTTACTAGACGCACTCTCCCGAGTTACGCTAGCTGTCTTTTATTACAACTCACTTAGATCGCACCCAAGGTTTCGTTATCCCTAATCCCACCTTTAAACCCTCGGTTATTGATTCCTCATATACTTTGGGAGTGATGTTATTCAACAACTACCTAAATATGCACTCTCTCCTGAGTAATACATACTAAACAGGCACAACTAATTGAGGGCCCTTCAAATAACTACAACAAGAACGTAGTTGAACAAATAGAGATTAACTTGGCAAAACTATATTATCATAACAAGAAGTTCATCCTTCAATAGGTTCCATCAAAACCTTAGACTAAATAATTAGCTATTCATAATAGTATGTAAAAATACAATACTAAAAGTCATAACCAACAATGAAAAATAGGAAGAGCAAGGAAAAACTCGTAGAAGAATTCCCCGCCTTGCTCCTATTGTGTCTCTGCCTCCTTAGGTCGAATCTGTGTCAAAAGTATATCCAACCTCTCAAAATACCGTTTTTCCATGTATATATACCAAGTAGGGTCGGGCCCAAACAATTATACCTTATCCAATGCGAAAAAAGGACACTTTTCCCGGGCAGGACGTGCGTGGCCGCGCTCAGGCCGCGCATAACAACAAGTATTCTGCCCCATTTGCGCGGTCATCGCACTTGCCGCGCACTTGCCACGCACTTTTCACACATTTCCGTCTGGAATTTGGAAAAACTTAGAACGTGAGAGTTGTATCCTTGTGAGTTAGCTTTCCAACTATATATTATATAGCCCAAATGGAGTTCGGAGAAAAGAGTTATGTCTATTTTACTAGACAGTGCGCAATATGCCTACTCTAGTCTTCGTTTGTTCTTAACTATCAAATTTGACCCTTGAACACGATCCCGGCTTAATTCCTTGGGCTTTTACTTAGACTTAAAAGCTCCAAATCACTTGAATTCATTCTATAACATCTATATAGCTCGGAATCACTCCTACAAGGCATGAAACACACAATTAGTGCAAAACACTAGCGATTAAAGCTCAAACTCAATTAAAGTGCAGCAAATTATAGTGTAATAAGTGACTAAAATACGTAATTATAGCCTATCATCACTATCACTCCTGCTACCCGATTACTATCTTTGAGTTTTTACCTAAAGCGCTCTAGTTGATTCTAACGCGTGTCCATGCGTGCACTACTCGTCCCTTACCTAAGATCCTGGAGGTATTAGGACCTCTATTTAGGATGGTTCTAGACTAGACCTAAGTTGCTCAAAATTGTAAAATACCAGGCGACAAGCAAAATAGTTAGGACTTTCCAAATAAAGATAGATATGGGTTCAAATTAACCTCCACAACGCAACTAATTAGCAAGTTTTATTAATTGTAGAGTCCTATAGGCAGGATATCTATGTGATGTTGAATAGGCAGGTAGTCGTATGTAGAATCAGTTTCTTAATGCGAGTATTAGGACCTACATGTATATTTGCCTACTAATTTTAGCTTAGCGCAGTATCTAAGCATTTCATACGAGAATGAATAACAACAAATCACAAGCATAAGTCCAGAATTATTATTTAATCCTGTAGGCATGTTATCTAGGTGATTGACAGTGATAATTGAAAAAAAAAAACGTATTCAGAATCAGTTAATAGAATCCTATAGGCATGACTTCTACAAGTGTGCTGATTATGACCCTATAGGCATAATTTCTAGAATTGAACATATTTTAATCCTATAGGCATGATTTATAGAATTGAACATATTTTAATCCTCTAGACATAATTTCTAGAATTGAACTGATATTAATCCTATAGGCATGATTTCTATCATTAAGCAGTATATGAGCAAGAATTTATACACATTGAGCCAGAAAACAATTAAGCCACGTATTGGTCCTATGGGCGTGGTTGCTAACACACGATGACTAGACAAATTGATACACCTAAAAGCAGGTTTTCCAATAGACCACATCGTTAGTCCTATAGGTAGGATTTCTAGTACGTAAACACAATATAGAACCTATACAATTTCAACAAACATAATATGAAACTCATAAGCAGAACCAACAGCACAAACCTATAGGCAGGATTTCTACCGACTTTGCAAGTGAAAAATAAGAAACCCTTCCCAATTTTACTAAGTACCCCGGAATTGTTGTTACAAAATTATTACAGACTAGGTTAATGAATGAATTACAGAATAAAATAAGCTATAGAGAGCCTACAACAGGCCCAAATACACCCGGGAAACCCAGGCCTTCAACCCATAACAGCTCCAAGGATCATTTTTACAGGTACAAAATATTCAGTAGTGAATGATTCACCCATAACAAATAGAACCCAAATCTCTAGTGTGTCAAAGTTCCCAAGGGCTTCAAGAACCCAGGGCAATGCTCACACTAGAGAACAAATGCTCAGAAACAGTTCAAAGGAGATTAGAAATCAAACCCCAGTGTGTTAGAGTTCACAAGGGTCTCATATGGACCCCGAGCAGTGCTCACACTAGGGAGGTTAAGGACATAACCTAAATGGGCCTAAGAATGGGGATTTAAGGTAGCATAAGCAGCACATAAAAGAAGGCAATGGTTAAGGGACAAACTTTAAAGCATATTTGATTTTAGGAAGCCAACATAACAGAGTTTAAAACACAGAATAGTAGACAACAAGGTTTGAACATATAAGCAGAATTACATTGAAGGTTCTAAGAAAATAAATTGACAAGATATGCAAAGTTGTTCATGCCCAAATGCATAATACTTAATAAGTTAAAGAGGTCTAATTAGGCTAAGTGTACATGCTAGCATTAAGGACATCCTTGTTTATTTACAAAATAATATTTAGACATGGTATAAAAGCGAAAGTCAAATAATCATATGGAATCCAAACGAATTAAAGACATGCTAAAGGACAAGTTATCAGGGTACATGAGTGACAGAAAAAGGGTTAGTACTGACCAGACATAACAATACAAACTCTATAAAGATTCAGGACAAGTGAACTGGTGAATATCCTAGTATCACCCTAAAAGATTACTAAATTCAGGGCAAGTTCAGAACTAGCAAAACAACATACAGGAAACAAGTTAGAAGATATTAATCTAATCACCTACGAGAATTCATATTATTCAAAACAACCAATCTCAGAACTAATAGTAGTAATTAGAGAACTAAAGAAGCTCACATAAACATAAAATTGGCATAATCATGCTAAAAGGGGTAAGCTTTAAATACACTGGATCATATGCATATGTCACAAATGCATAAGAATGAAACGGAAAAGGTGTAGTGACTCACCAGTTAGGTAGGAAAAACAAGAATAACACCACAATAGTCGAGAGCCCAGAATATTTGGCCTTGGCTTTCAGCCGATCAAAACCAGAAGTAAAACAAGATAGCAAAGAGAACACAGAGCCAAACCCTAAATTTTTAGTGAGATTACAGTGATTCCAGTCAGTCCTAAAGGGGAAAGGGGAGGGGTTATATAGTAGCAAGGATTGAATCAAATAAACAAGGAAAAAAATCAAAAAATCAAACACAAACAAGGAAGCCATACACATAATCAGTAAATAATCAATTTTGAAGAAAAACAAGGTAAACCCTAGTTTTTTTAGGAAAACAAATATTAACGGAATATACATAAAACAATAGCATATGATGAATTTAGACATAAATAACACCTAAATCAGAAAATCAAACTAATTTCAAGTCAGATCTAAAGAGATCTGAAAATCCTAAATTAGGGCCAGAGGAAATATTGACAGAAGAAAAGAATCGGGCAAACATACAAGGAGACAAAGTAAAATAAACAACAAACAAGGAAAGAAAATATGCAAAATCAACTTTGAAATCAATTTAAGAGAGAAATTCAATAAACCTAGTTTTAGGAAAGGTGTAAATCCCAGAAATTCAAATAATATCAGACTCATATAATACAAAATCAAACGGAATATAGTCCATGTACCGAAAATAGAACAGAATCGGAGAGATAGTACTTGCCATGTTTAGGTAAGTACTAAGTAACACCATAAAGAGTTGACCAGTAACGAGAATGTGCTAATATGGTAAGGAAATAAGAGGGAAATCCCATTAGAAAGGGGATTGGGAGGGGGATCTTGGGTGACGACGGCTTAGGGTTCATAGGGTGAGAGATGAGAGTGTTTTGTGACGGCGGGTTAGAGAAATGGGGTTAGGGTTAGAGGGTTGTGATATAAGGAGAGTGAGGGTTTTATTTTGGGTCGTTGATCATTTGAGATCAACAGCCAAGATTAAGAGGAAAGTGGGGCGGGTCCGGTTGGGTTAGGCAGATGGGTTTTATTTGGTTTGGGATGGGGTATTGGACTAAGGCAATTTGGGTGTTTGGCTGGGTAATCTGGGCTGGTTTAGGTAGCCTAGGTCCGAAAACAATAGGGAATTTAGGGCTATTAGTTAAATACCTACTTTAATTAATAAAATAATTTTTAAAAATGATAATAAAATAGTAAAAATATTATTTATGCACAAAATAGTTAACAATAATTATTTATCACTATAAAGGCATAAAAAGTTATTTTTTGTATAGATAAAGTAATTATAAGTGTATGTGGGCTATTATTATAAAATGTGCAATTTTAGCCTTAAAAATATAAATGCTGAGGCTAAAATTCCGACAGCTACAAACACAAAAACTATCATAAGGGTAACGAGCTGACAAATTACAGGGCAAAGATTCACCCAACTAAAAAGGTTAAACATTGGTGGTTTCTTTCAATCCAAATACACCAAAAGATATGCTTGATGTGTTTATGAACTCTCCTAAGACCCATGCTTCATAGACCTCTCTGACTCTATTAGGCATAAACAAATTCAGTCCAAATATGGAAAAAAAACAACCTTTGTAGAATATTTTTGTACACATCTCATATTCGGAAATTCTATTTTTTTTTAATATAAAAAGATATACCGAGTATTATTTATGAGATGTGTACTTATGGACTAGAAAAATAAAATCTAGAAAAAAGGTAAGAGTACGTATGGACTGAACAGACACGAGTGTTCTCGTTCCTAATTTCATCTTCTCTTCTCTTTCTCATTTAATACAAAATCATATTGTACCCTTAAGAGAAATAGAAAGTTCCATCAGAAAAGTGAATGTATAATCACTTATAAGTCTAGATGATTTTTTTTTAGAATAATCACTAATAATATATGATCAAAGAGCAATTAAAATGACTACTTGGAGATTTCACGGCCAACTACCAGATAACTCTTTTGTTATTAGTAAGGCTGCGTATGATAGACCCTTGTGGTTCGGTCCTTCTTCGGACTCCGTGTTATAACTCTGTATTTGTAAAACAATTCTGAAAATAATAAAATAAATAAACAGAAATGTAAACGCAATGGAAAGTTAATCCGAGCCCACTGAATTCACAGTGTTTCCTTAAGGAATTTAATCCCCTCCTAGTACCCAAGGTTATGGATTATTTCCTCCCAGGATAGAACGAATTTCACACTGGTGTAGTGGTACTTCAAACCC
>ML241564.1:20345-125675 GCA_005239495.1 Nicotiana undulata | reverse complement strand
TGAGGATGGAACTGTTACTAGAAACAAGGCAAGACTGGTTGTTCAAGGATACAAACAAGAAGATGGAATTGATTATGATGAGACCTTTTCTCCTGTGGCAAGGTTGGAGGCAATCAGACTTTTTATAGCATTTGTTGCACACATGGAATTCACTTTGCATCAGATGGATGTAAATAGTGCCTTTCTCAATGGCTATTTGAAGGAAGAGGTATTTGTAAAATAGCCTCCTGGTTTTGAAAGCAAAAAATCACCTGATCATGTATATAAACTTGAAAAGGCTCTCTATGGTCTCAAGCAAGAACCTAAAGCTTGGTACGAGAGATTGTCAATATTCCTGCTGGAACATGGGTACAAACGAGGCAAAATAGACAGTACTTTGTTCTTAAAGGAAAAGGGAAAAGATCTTCTGATTGTACAAATATATGTTGATGATATCATATTTGGGGCAACAACTGAGAAGCTCAGCAAGGAATTTGCTACATTAATGGGGAGTGAGTTTGAAATGAGTATGATGGGTGAGCTAACCTTTTTCTTAGGTCTGCAAATCAAACAAACTCCACATGGAACAATGATTCATCAACAGAAGTATGTGAGAGAACTCCTCAAGAAGTTCAAAATGGAAGATTCAAAGGAGATAGATACCCCAATAGCCACAACTACAAAATTAGATGTGGATGAACCTGGTTCATCCGTTGATCAGAAGACGTACAGAGGGATGATTGGATCTCTACTATATCTTACTGCAAGTAGACCTGATATTGTGTTCAGTGTGGGACTATGTGCTAGGTTTCAAGCCAATCCAAAGGAGTCCCATCTCACTGCAGTGAAAAGAATTTTGAGATATCTGAAGGGCACCACTGATTTGTGCCTTTGGTATCCTAAAGGTAGTAATTTTGACCTTGTAGGATATGCTGATGCTGATTATGCAGGTTTCCTGGTTGACAGGAAAAGTACTTCAGGCATGGCTCACTTTTTGGGCTCCTGCCTTGTATCTTGGGCCACCAAGAAATAAAATTCAGTAGCCTTGTCTACTGCTGAGGCTGAATATGTGACTGCAGCCTCTTGCTGTGCTCAGTTGTTATGGATTAAGCAACAACTCCTGGACTTTGGTATAGATGTGGGATGAATTCCTATTTACTGTGATAACACTAGTGCAATTAGTATGACTAAGAACCCGGTTCATCACAAGAGAACTAAGCACATAGATGTTAGACACCATTTCTTGAGGGATAATTATGAGAAAGGAATGATCTCAATTGAATTCTGTGCCACTGATCATCAAATTGCTGATATATTTACCAAAGCATTGAGCAGGGAGCATTATGAGAGAAACAAGCTTGAATTAGGGATGATTAAGATCACCTACTGAAAAAGAAAAAAAAGGAGGAAGTTTTCTGGCTAGAAATTTTAATTAGGTACTTAATCAGATTAATCATTGCTCAGCTCTATGTCTTTGTCGTCATACTCTTCTGCCATGTATTAATATGATTCCCTAGTTGCTAATGATGTTTTTATATTTGTGAATTGAGGCAAAATAAATATTTTTAACAGGATGAACCTGGTTCATCCATGCTGGTTAACATGACTGACAAGGTACGTTCTCATCTCCATACATGTATTAATTCAAGTACAGTCATACATGAGTAGGACTCTATCCATTTATGGCTCAGTTCAAATTCTCATACTTACCCAAATAATGAACCAGTTTCAAGAAGTTCCGTCACAATAAATTAGCCTAGTTTTAGGTGGAAAGAAACGGTCTAATTAATGTCAAATCACTGACAGTCCTTAATCGATTAGTATCCTACTTGTGCTAATATCTTCCGTTATAATCACCCCAGCCACAAGTTATAAATATGCCATCATTACCCATAGTGAATAAAGCAATAGACGAACCCTGTTCAAGTCACTCAACACTCAAACCTCTACTGTCTGTTGCCCTCTCTTCTTTTTCTCTAAAAATTAAAAATGTCGTCTGCTTCATCTGATTCTCAAAATCGTGACTACGATGAGGGAGTATATGAGTCTGACTCTCCACCGGTCTACAGTTCTGAATCCTCTGAGACACCTGAAACCCTTGAATACCATAATACTCTTAAACCTACACCAAACCCTGTCCCAGCCCAAAAACCCCGTCGTGTCAAGATTCTTGCACGAAAATCTGTGGCTTCAGGGTCACGAGCAAAGTTCTTGGAAGATTTATTACAGGCTGAAGAAGAACCCAAACCAGATTCGTCCAGTGAATCGTTGAAATCAGCACATGAGGACGATGCACCTGGTTCGTCAAGTGCTGAGAAAGGTAATACTGAAGTTACCTCTGTGTTAAATTCTGAAAATAGATTTGTGCTGGTTGGGTCAGTGGTGGATGTGGAAGTGCCGAGTAGGCCAAGAAAACCTGGGAAAGTTCTTGAGAATGAGGGAGATGCAGGTGTGAGGGGATCTGGGAAGGATGGTTCCACACTTGAGATTTGTGGCCCCATTCTTGAGAATCTTGAAGATGATGTCGTAGTGATAGGGGGGAACTAATGAAGTTAAGGAAGCTGCTGCTGGATTAGAAAAGCTAATGAAGGAGATAGATGATCGTGTTTCTTCTGGGGAAGAAACCTTGGCTGAGATACTTATGAAACTGGGGGACTCATACAACCCCAAGAAGAGAAAGACTCCCAAGTCCATCAAGTCTAAAGCCTCAAAGAAAAGGAAAAATGATGAGTCTGTTGGTGTACCTGTTCCAAAGGTACGAGCTACGAGAAATACTGTTCGAGAAGAGGAAGAGAAGCTAGAAAAAGCTCTGCAAGAGAGCAAAAGAAAGAGGGCTGAGAAAGGGAAAGCGAAAGTGGGGGAGCCTGTTGAGGCTATTGTTGTTGATGAGGTGTTGGACCTGGTCCAACAATATGAAGAGCTTGCTCCAGTGGTGGTCAAGACACCCAAGGTCAAATTGGCTAAGACTTCCACAAAGAAGTCAGCACCTATGTCTACTACCACCGTGAGTACATCTACGAGGACACGGTCTAAAGTAAAGTCCAAGAAGAAAGTTCAGATTGTTGAGAAAGATAATGATCCTGATTGGAGTGGAAATGATGAGAAGGAAGTTGGAGAAGTGTCGACTGACAGAATTGCCATGTTTGGCAAGAGACATATTTTGAAGGGAAAGTTACTGAAGGACTTGGAAGATCTGGGTATGAGGTACTTAGTGGATTTTCTGGCAGCTCAAAGCTGGAAGGACATGGTCCTTCGCTTGGAGGGCAGACTAGTTAGAAATGAGGTAGTGGAATTCATGGGGAATGCGACTGTGATTGGTCAGGGGAGTTGAAGTCTCCTTTGATGCTCAAGAGCTGGGAGTCATTCTAGACATTTCATCTGAGGGATATGACGACTATACAAGGCAGAGATGGCCTTGCTTGGATGGAATGGCCTCAACACTCAACATCACCAGATTCTTTTGTGATAATGAAGAAGAGCCTGAGCCCAGGGCAGTGTACAAAAGCGAGATGAATCCTGAACACAAGCTGTTCTTTGAGTTTGTTATTAAATTTCTGCTGCCAAGACAAGAGCGCAGGCACATTGCCAACTATATGGATCTAACGCTCATGGAGTGCCTATACAGAGGCAGGCAGATCAATTGGCCTTCTTTAATCATCCAGCTTTTGGACATGGTGGTGAATGGCACCAAGGCCCATGCGATTCCTTATGGCTTTATCCTTACTGCAGTTCTGGCTCATTTTGGAGTTCCCACAAAGAAGGCTGAAATGGCTACTGCAAAAGATTTCTTTGGGAAGGACACTTTGTTTTCATGTGATTACACTGTCAGTGCCCCGGCAGATGAACCTGGTTCGTCTCGGAAGCAACCAGTCAACAACAAGGTCCGCACTCTGGTGCAAGAAAGCGAGCAAAAGGATATGGAGATCCTTCGCTTGAAGACTCTCTTAGTTGAGGTGGAAGGTGAGAGTGATGCTCTCAAAGGTGAATTAGCGAAGGAGAAAGGAGAAAAATGAGGGTGTCTTACACCAAATGCTGTCTCTTCTCCAAACCAAGAATCCTGCCTCTTCTGCACCAACCCAAACTTAGGAATTTCCAGAGCTACCCCCTCCTATCCTATCAAGTGCCCAGTTCGGGAATGTGTCAAGTGTGTTTGTTTCAGTTTTTAATTTTGTCTTACTCATGTTTTGGTTGTCTTTGGTTTAATCTGTTTTGGTGCTAATCATCCATGTTAATCAAATGAAAGCTTGGTGTTTTGACAAATGTCTCTATTTATGATTTAACTTACATTATTAGTTTCTTGTGTTGATTAATCATGTTTGCACCTGCAGTTGCCTAAATTGGCCATGAGTAAGAGTTAATTACTGGTAAGTATCATTTTGCAACTTTTCGATGATGCCAAAAGGGGGAAGATGTACTAAAGTGTTGTTTAAAATTTTAAAATCTTTGAAGTGATATTTATAACCTAATGAACCTGGTTCTTGATGATTAATGCTCACAAAAATACAAAGTGTTGGATGTGCGTACAGGATAAATGCACAGAGTTTGTCATCATCAAAAAGGGGGAATTTGTTGGCCCATGTCACTGAATGGGTTTTGAAGATTGACAAAAGGTGTCCAGTTGAACCAGGTCCATCATAGCATACACTTCTGACTGAATAAGTTGGATCACGAATCGTACAAGTCTAGGAGATATCAGTGATTGCTAAGTATCAAAGAACTAAGAGAATGTCTACTAATACGAAAAAGGTTGCAAATTGATAAGAGAAGATAGAAGTTGCTTTCAGCTAGGACAGAAATAGAGGAAGGAAGTTGAGTTACAATCAAACTCGTTTACCAAGGAAGAGTTGGATCAGAATTGAATCATGGACTCAACAAACGGACTCTATAAATAATCAATGTATTACTGCTGAAAGAAGTGACACACAAGTGCTAAAATGAATCAAGTTCTGAAGCAAAAGTTCCAGAGGTTTTGCAAGCAGAATTGTTGTGCGATACAAAGGCTACAGTTCAACTAGAAGAAACAGTTCCATTGTTTGTACATTTAGTCTAGTCGATTGTAGTAGGAGTAAATATTGTATCTTATCAGCTTTCATAGAAGCAATTATAATAGGTACAAAATTTTCAAGTTAGAGTTAGCTTGAAATCTGTAAAAATTAGCTAGAGGCTAGTTGATACAAAGAGGATTAGAGTTAGTCCTAGGATTATAAAAGAGTTTATTTTGTAACCGTTTTTTTCTCAGAGTTTAGTGAAGAGTTTGAGCAAATACTACTGAGGAGTAGGTCGTATTTTTTTCACCTTTTGAGCCAGGTGTTTTTCACGTAAAAATCTCTGTGTTTTTACTTTAATGCTTTTATTATTCCGAAAACAACAGTAGTTGGAACACCAAGAAGAACCAGGTTCTTCCAGTTAGACAACACTCGAAAATTGGGTACTGCACAATTGACTTGTAATATTGTGTAGTATTGAAGTCTAAAACATCAATTGAACTTTGAAGTCTGAGTAAAAGCCCAAGGAATTAAGCTGGGATCGTGTTCGGGGGTCAAATTTAATAGTTAAGAACAAACGAAGACTCGAGGAGGCATATTGCGCACTGTCTAGTAAAATAACTCCATTTTGGCTATATAATATATGGTTGGAAATCTTACTCAAAGGCCTACAACTTTCATGTACGTTTTTCCAAATTCCAAATGGAACAGGGTGAAAAACACGATCAAAACCGCGACCGCGGACCTGACGCGGACTGGGGCAGAATACTTGTCGATGTGCGCGGCCACTAGCACGACTGCGCTACTCCAGACCTGAAAAACTGTCCTTTTTCGTGTAGGAGAACGTAGAATTATTTGGGCCCGACTCTACTTGGTATATATACATGGGAAAACGGTATTTTGAGAGATTGGACATATTTTTAACAGAGATTTGACCTAAGGAGGTAGAGACACAATAGGAGAAAGGCGGAGAATTCTTCTACGAGTTTTTCCTTCCTCTTCCTATTTTTCATTGTTGGTTATGACTTTTAATATTGTAGTTTTATATACTCTTATGAATAGCTAATTTGTTATCTAGGGTTTTGATGGAACCTTTTGTAGGATAAATTCTTGTTATGTTTTTATATAATTGAGAATTTGGATTTATCTACTTGTTCAACTACGTTTATATTGTGGTTGGTAGAAGAGATCTCAATCGACTGTGCCTATTTAGTGTGTACCTTGAATGCTATTAATAGATTCTACAGCAATAGTCCCTTACTCGGGAGAGAGTGCATATTTAGGAAGTTGTTGAACAACACCACTCCCAAAGTATATGAGGAATCAATAACCGAGGGTTTAAAGGTGGGATTAGGGATAACAAAACCTTGGGTGCGATCTAAGTGAGTTGTAGTTAAATCCAGCTAGCGTAACTTGGGAGAGTATGTCTAGTAAATTGTCATAATTACTCGAGAGAGATTACAACACGCAGAGTACTCATGATCGGTGGAGAATACTTAGGCGAAATTATAGAAGACATAGCGGGAAAAATTCCGACAATTGGGAAAATCATAACTCTATACCTCCTTAATCTTTTCTCCAACCTATAGTATCTTTAGTGTTAATTTACTATTTTAATTTGTTAGTTAGTTAGTTAAACACAAGTATATTAACATCTATAAGTTAGTAATTGTTCAAGCTTGTATTCTTGGTGATAGTGAACAACTGTAGCTAAGCCTTAGTTCCCTGTGGGATTCGCCTCCGGACTTGTAAACCGGATTATATTTGCAATGACCGATTTGTCATTTTTATAAGGCATAGTTGGACGTGATCAAATTCTAGGTGGGTTGGAGGATTTAGGGAGTTAGAGGGATTTTGGATTTTGTAGGCGTATTAGGACCGTAGAGGTGGAGGGGACATTGCGGAAGATGAGCAGGGGAAAGGTTATTGGTCTAGATGAGATCCTGATGAAATTTTGGAAGGTAGTGGGTCAGATAGGCTGGGAGTGGCTTACTGGTCTGTTCAATGTCATTTTCAGAACTAAGAAGATGCCCGAAGATTGGTTGCGGAGTTTTATGATCCCGTTGTATAAAACCAAAGGCGATATCCAGGATTGTAACAACTAATTGAGTATCAAGCTGCTGAGTCATACTATAAAATCATGGGAGAGGGTGGTGGAGATGAGGGTGCGACATAGTGTTACTACTTTCGAGAACCAGTTCGGATTTATGCCAGAACGGTCGATGATAGAAGCCATTCACCTTGTGAGGAGATTGGTGGAGCAGTACAGGGAGAGGAAGAAATACTTGCATTTGGCATTCATCGACCTAGAGAAGGCCTATGATAAAGTCTCGCGAGAGGTCCTATGGAGATTTTTGGAGGCTAGTGGTGTCCCGGTGGCATACATGTACGAGGGAGTGAAGACTCATGTGAGGACTGCGGGAGGAGACTCAGATCATTTTTCAGTGGAGATGGGGTTACATCAGGGATCGACTCTTAACCCATTTTGTTTTCTTTAGCGTTAGATACGCTCACGCGTAACATAAGAGGGGAGGTGTCATGGCGTATGCTATTTGCTGATGACATAGTCCTGATTGACGAGACGAGGCAGAGTTAATGCTAAATTGGAAGTTTGGAGACAAACACTGGAGTCTAAAGGTTTCAAGTTGAGTAGGTTGAAAACTGAGTACTTGGAGTGCAAATTCAATGAGGGGATGCATGAAGAAGAAGTGGAAGTGAAGATTGGTACTCAAGTTACACCTAGAAGAGACATTTTTAAATATCTTGGGTCTATTATTCAAGGCAACATGGTGATTGACGAGGATGTTACTCATCGTGTTGGAGCGGGGTGGTTGACATGGAGGTTCGCATTGGGGGTTTTGTGTAATAAGAATGTGTCACCTGGACTTAAGGAAAAGTTCTATAAAGTGGTGGTTAGATCGGCTATGTTGTTTGGAGCTGAGTGTTGGCCCGTCAAGAAGTCTCATGTCCCAAAAGATGAAAGTAGCTGAAATGAGGATGTTGAGATAGATGTGTGGGAATACGAGGAAAGATAGGATTAGCAATGAAGTTATTGGGGACAAGGTATGTGTGGCATCTGTGGAGGACAGGTTGCGGGAATTAAGGCTGAGGTGGTTCAGGCATGTGAGGAGGAGAGACATGGATTCTCCGGTGATGAGGTGTAAGAGGTTGTCCATGACGGGTCTGAGGAAGGGAAGGGGTAAGCCTACAAAGTATTGGGGAGAGGTAATTAGGCAGGACATGTCATTGCTTCAGCTTACCGAGGACATGACCCACGATAGGAAGGTGTGGAGGTCGAGGATTAGGATTGTAGGTTGACAGATAATATTGTGTTCCTCCTAGGCCATTCAATAGTACAAGGACTATTTTTGTAATTTCCTATTTATGGTTCCTTATTACGCATGTTGCGGCATTCGCACACATTACTATGTTACATTGTTGCTAACATTTCTTTGCTACTTGGTGCGTTATTTTCAGTGCTTCTTGAGCCGAGGGTCTATCGCAAACAATCTCTTTATCTCTATGAGGTAGGAGTAAGGTTTGCGTACACACTACCCTTCCAGACCCCATTTATGGAATCAAACTGGGTTTTGTTGTTGTTATTGTTGTGTAAATACTTACTTTAAAAATTATTAAAATTTCAATAACTATTAATTTTTGACCTCATTAGTCAATGGGTTTAGTTATAAAACTAAAAGATTGAACATATTAAATTTGAATTCTGAATCGGTTGTTAATGTAGTGAACTATCAATTGTAAGACAGAATAAAAAAGATGTTGTATGTAGTTGTGTCTTGGGGTTCATTGGAAAAAAACAATTGGATTACAGAAAGGATCAAAAATACCATTTACTATCAAAACTTATTTAAAGTTAACCTTCGTTATACTAATCGATCAAAATTATCTCTACTGTTTTATTATTGATCAAATATACCCATCAGGATAATATAAGGCCACGTGGAGGCCATTTAAGTCAACTAGAGCATCCGAATTTTGTTTTAGTACTGACCCGACCCATCGAACCAAAACCCGAGAATAATTGCCAGCTGATTAACTTGTTCAAATCCTATCTTCATTGAAAATAGACTTATTATAAAGTGATCTGTTCCAAATATGGCCCAAACAGCTCAAGAGATGATAGAAAATCAGTTATGGTTTATGTGGTGGATAATCATGCAACTCTTTCGACACCATCATTTTTCACGTGCTTTTCTTACTGATTTTGTTCAATAAACCCTTATACCATTAAAAGTTGGGTGCAAAATATTGAATTGCTACATAGCCAAAAGGGAGAAAATGAAACCAAGTTTTTTTTGTCAACTTTAATAGTTGAAAAGACCCAACAACATCACCATGGCATGCTATGTGCAGAGTTGGTTTTCAGACAGTCCCAACTCCATCTTTATGCTTATAATATAGGTTCGTTTGGTACACGAATTAAATTATCTCGGGATTATAATTCCAATATTAATTTACACTACATGAGAGATGAAATAAAATAATCCACATTTGATGGGATAAGGTGGAATATCCTGGATTAAGTCTGGGATTAAATTTATACCTTGTTTGGTTGGCATAAATTTATACCACCAACCAAATAAAGTATAAATTTTATCCTATATCTTATCGCACCTTATACCTCCTACCAAACGACCCTAAAGATTATAAACTTATACTAGTTAAAAAAAGGAAAGAAAGAAAGAATATTAATGGTACGAACAACTACTGTAGCACCATGAGATTAAATGTAACTGTAGCACCATGAGATTAAAGGTGGACTTAAAATTTTGAGTTTATGGGTTAAAAGGCAACTTAATGGATTCTAAAAAAATAATTTATAAATATTAAGTGAATAATTTTTTTAAACTCAAATACAAAATTTTAATGAAAGCTATTGAATCCGGCCGAACACTTAAGAAAAGTGTAGCTCCGCCCCTGCACGAGATCCTTGGCCCAGAAAAAGAAAAACAAAAGTCTTTCATTTTTTTTTACCGATCATTTGCATTATCTAACATCAAGTAGGAATAATGTAGGATCATAGTTACAAGTTACAACTGTAATGGCTCATACCTAATTCGTTGTTGTACTGTTACTGCTTCTTTCAAATGGAAATAAGAAATAGAAGAATCTTTACATTATGGTTTATGGATATTTGGCACGTTAACTTTGGCTGAATCTTTTTGTCTTTTGTTTAGCTGGGTTGCTACCCTGTTATGAGTAAACAAAGTCGACGAGTGAAGAAATATGTATTGGTAGTTTACCTAACACAGACGAATATCTTTTAAAATTAAATAGGCCAGGTACCGAATCCGAATATCTATAAAATCACATCATTTAAAAATAAACATTTATAGATCAAGAAATTACTAGAGGTCACATATTCACACTTAACACTTTACAACCATTAAAAATTACGTAAATATATTATGAGTGTTATGAAACAATAAAAGAAGAAAGAACAATATCGCAGAGAAAGAGAGAGAGAATTCTTATTGAATTTTTGGATGAATTACAATGGAATAAGACTCTTTTATTTATAGGGAAAGAGTGACTTAGCCATCAAGTAAAATCCTTAGAATCTCTCTAAAATATAGACATTCACCATAAATAAAATTTATTTATAGCACTCCCCCTTGAATGTCTATTCAACAAATAATGCGCCTCGTTAAAAACTTAACTAAAATAAAACCCAATGGGAAAAAAAATCTAGAAAAGGAAAAAGAGTACACATGTTTAGAAATACACCTTTTGGTTGCCTCGTTCAAAAAACCTTGCAAGGAAAAAACCCAGTGGGAAAAAACTTTGTAAGGGAAAAAGAGTACAACACGTATTAACTCCTCCTGATGAGAGCATCAATTCACATCCTTGAGCCTTCACATCCCAATCTTGTGCACTAGCTTCTTGAAGGTTGATGCCGGCAGAGATTTGGTGAATAAATCAGCTATATTAACTCCAACAAATATGTTGCACCTTGAAAATCCTCGTTATCACATTATCATGCTTATAGAGAATTGATAATTCATTCCACGTAACCTTTTCTCAAATGTTTATCATCTCTACCCCTCATGTTAGAAAACTAACTTGCTTCCTCAACTTTGGGAACTCATCTTTGTGCGTTATAGTGTTAATCAAAATATACATCGCACATCAATAATAATAAGATGGAATTATTTGGTTCTCGACCCTGAACCACTTGTGAGGGGAGAATGCAATATACTTTCGTGTATATCATATAGTATCAAACTGATATAGATAACTTTGTTCTCATAAGCAATAGTTTATCTATTAAGTGGAGGCACTCATTAAATTATTTTTCTAAACGAAACCAACTTATCAAATGAACTATATTGAATAGAACATGTGGTATACATGGCAGGTGAATGAGCTCATATTCACCTTAGATAAATTCCAGAATTCAAGAGATTCAATCCCAATTTTAGTTGGTATACTAATCGCGAGAACAAGAAAAATAAGAGAATTCGTAAAGAGCTTTCTTATTCTTTACTATTTATCCATATGAATTCTCTTTCAATTTTGTACATCATACTTAAATTGATATGACTGAACCAATTATGCCAACTGAATAAATTATCAATATTGATAAAGTTCAGGTTTACACCATGACGTGTGCAATTATCAATAAACTTCAAGTTTATTATGATATGAGTTTTATATCAATAAATATCTACTTTATTGTGGTATTCTTTTATTTATGTAGTACGAACTGGAGAATAAAGCGGGTAACTTTTCACATACATATTACCCGCTACAAGTTGTAGTAATAGAAGATATTAAATCTTTTCTTTATTTATAGTCTCAATTTACCAACCGCTTTCGCGAATACTTTAGAAACCCATTTATGTTTCTTGAGACTTACTACAACACAATGCCTTATCGATAATCAATTTTATTCCTCCAAAATAGTAATAATTTTCTCTTCCAGAGCTTCCAATTAATTTCGTACTACCACATATTCATCAACATCCATACGGTGAATATATCTTTCAAGGAGAAAGTTATACCATTATGGTCATGATCAAAATTATATGCAATATCTGTCTCTTGCATTATTGTTGTCTCTTAATAATCCACAATGCCATAATATTGTGGCGTACAATAGGCATGTGACCAATGACCATTCATGCAATAATAATGACATTATTTTCTTATTTCCCCTCAAACCTCTTTCTAGAGGTGAGTGTGGTATATTCACTACCACTGGCACGTTCATATTCTTCCAAGAATGAATATGTATTCATAAATCAGATGTTGTGACATTCACATCATGAATAGACCATAATCATCTATATGTGCTTTACAAAATCTCATGTCAAATCGATGACAAATATCACTTTCACAAAGTGAAGGATTATTTTGAGAATCCTTATTATTCTCATTATCACAATGATGATGACGATTATAATTTCGTCTATTGCCACGTCCACATCCATTGATACCTTCACGGTAATAATTTTTTCTTCTTTCAGACTTATCACGTATTGCTATCACATTCTCTCGAGGGGAATGAGAATAAAACAAATTCAATGGGACGAGTTTCCACTTTTGTGCCCACAATCATACATGAATTTGATCATGACAAGTCATAGAAATTTACCACTTCGGATGGTTAGAATTTCTTGCAAACTCTATTAGAGTTATAATCAAAGTTTATTGTCTTTTCTTGTATTTAAAATCAAATAGAATTTAAAAGAGAAAAATAAGGTAAAATACTTACCTTAGATCTAGAATTTAATCATGAAGGAAGTTCATGGAATAATTGACAACCATTATGCTAAATCTCAAAGCTTCTACTCAATTGATTAGAGTCTCGTGCTGATAACGTGTTATGAAACAATAAAAGAAGAAGAACAATATTGCAGAGAAAGAGAGAGAGAGAGTTCTTATTGAATTTTGGGATGAATTACAATGGAATAGGACCCCTCTATTTATAGGGAAAGAGTGACTTAGCCACCAAGTAAAATACCTAAGATCTCTCTAAAATATAGACATTCACCATAAATAAAATTCTATTTATAACAATGTGTAACATTTAAAAGAATTGACGGTAAAAGCACTGGGCAAGAAACAACTTTGGGCACAGAGATTGCCTTTTCTTTTCCCTTATCTTTTTGCTCCCCTCCCCGGCAATAAAATATTTGTAGGCTAGGTTTAGGGCCGGCGATCAAGGGTAGAGTACAATTTCAATAAGAAATTTAATTTTTTTATACTAATTTAATTTAGGATTTTGGATAAGTTAAAACGGTAGTAATTGCAATTAAATTAATTGAAAATTATATAGGGGTAAAATCGAGCTAGTAATACGTCTTAGCATATGACATGGGAGGCCGGGCTTGAGACATGGCAATAGAGACTGAAGATCGACCCCAAGCCCCATCGGGCTAGCACCCGGGGACCCAACTCCTGCCTTCGAGAACACCGAGGCCGCGATTTTGGAATCAGAGTTGGCTCAAACGACCTAGAAGAAGCATTTTCAACGTAACCAACAGAAGTCCGGAATATCTGTGACCGACCGGATATTGCCACGGGAATCACGACACGTATCAATAGGGGATCGCCAATCAGTAGATCAAGAGAATTATTTACCTTTTATAGAATTGTACCTAAAGTAGGACTCCTCTACTACATAAGGGGCTCTGATAATTCATAAGACACATTGTAGCACGCATTCGAAAGCAGTACATTATTATTTCTCTCTTTAAGCTCTATTCTTTTGTATCTTGATACCAATCTAAGTGCATCCAGTTCGAGGGTGGCTAATCTTCCAAGACTGGAATTATCCAATTCGTGTGGTTTGAATTTACTTTATCATTGTTTATTTCAATTGCAGCTTAATTTATCGTTTTGTGTCAAGTTAATCCACGTATCCTTAAAACCACTTACAAATTCAATTGTTATTTGATTTTGAGGGTAAACAGTTTGGCGCCCACCCTAGGGCTACGGATAATAGTGGTTATTTGATACAAATTTCCGTAACACACACTACATTACACTTGTTCTTTGGAGTGTCTCTAATTTCAAGTTAACGCTCAAAATGTCAAACTCTCAGTCAGCACCCTTACATGTTGACAATGAATCCGACCATCATGGTGAAATAACAACATAGTGCCCAATGACGAGGTACCGCCCGTTGATCCTATCAAAATTCTGGTCGCGGACCGAATGACGCTAACTCGCATGTGGCTATCAACACAAATCTACCTACCGACCCCGAGAATAAAGTTCGTGGTGGAGCACGATCGACAATCCAAATAAACAAAACTTTGGTGGAGACGAGATCAATTTACGGGTGATCTTCGAAATGTTGCAGGCTCAACAGGCGGCGATAGCCAGTTACAAAACCAAAGTTGTGCACCGAGCAGAATTAAACCTTTTTCGTCTCGGGAAGTCACGCGCTGGGAAGAACCGGTCGCTGAGAGGTCGAATGAAAATGAATCGGGGGCTAACCCCCAAGATCATAAAGATGCTCGAGGAACTGATAAAACGGGTAGAATCAGGGGAGAAGAAAATCGAAGCTAATGACAAAAAGGTGGAAACCTATAATTCCAAGGTCGACCAAATCCCATGAGCACCACCGACTTTGAAAGGCCTGCATTCCAAGAAATTCGTTCAAAAATCTTTTCCTCCGAGCGCGACTCCGAATTCGATCCCTAAAAAGTTCTGCATGCTCGAGATTCCTAGTTACAATGGATTGACCGACCCAAATGAGCATGTGATATCCTACATATGTGCCATCAAAGGGAACGACTTGGAGGATGATGAGATCGAATCCATCTTGTTGAAAACGTTCGAGGAGACCCTGTCAAAAGGAGCTATGATATGGTATCACAACTTACCTCCTAATTCTATTGACTCGTTTGCTATGCTTGCTGATTCCTTCGTAAAAGCACATGTCGGGGCTATCAAGGTCGAGACCAGGAAGTCATACCTTTTCAAAGTGAAAAAGAAGGATAATGAGATGCTCAAGGAGTTCGTGTCCCGGTTTCAAATGGAACGGATGGACCTGCTACCGGTCGCTGATGATTGGGCAGTCCAGGATTTCACCTTAGGACTCAACATTCAGAGCTTGTTGGCTTCACAGTAGTTGAAATAGAACTTGGTAAAATATCTGGCTTCTACTTGGGCCGATTTCCGTAACCGATATCAATCAAAAATCAGGGTCGAAGATGATCAGCTTGGGGCCCCTTCCGGGTCCGTACATCCCGTCAGAACCATCAACAAAGTCAAGAGAGACATCGATCGTGAATCGAGATCGAACAGGGATCGGTATCAGCCGTACAATAGGGATCGAAGAAGCAGCGGGTACGGGTGGAACCCTGCGAGAAATGAAAGGAAAAACGATTGAGGCTAGAGCAACTGGGGACTTAGTTGAAAAAATATCTTTTATAGTCCCGTCGAGCCTAAAGAAGAACCGAGATTATCGGAGTACAACTTCAACGTCGATGCTGCCGCTATCGTATCTTCCATCAGATGCATCAAAGATACCAAATGGCCTATACCTTTACAGTCTAATCCAGCCCAAAGGGATCCCAACCTAATGTGCATAAATCGCGGCACTCATGGCCACAGAATAGAAGACTACCGATAATTAAGAGAACAGGTGGCCCGACTATTCAACAACAGATATCTCCGAGAGTTCCTGAGTGATGGGGACAGGAACCACTTCAGGAACAGGGATTCTAATAAGCAGACCGGGTAGGAGGAGCCTCAGCACGTCATTAACATGATCATCAGTGAAGTCCACATCCCCTAGGGAAAAACGGACTCGGGATTACATATTAGAAGGAACATTGTCTTTCAATGACCAAGACACTGAGGGGATCGTACAATCCCACAACGGTGCACCAGTAATATCGGTACTCGTAAATAAATCTCAAATTAAGCGTGTTCTAATTGATCCAGGTAGCTCAGCCATTCATATCGAGGGCTGTGGGACAACTCGGACTACAAGATCAAATCGTATTTGTGGTCTGAGCCTTGAATGGGTTCAACATGGCATGCGAAACCACTAAAGGGGACGTAACATTACCGGTGAACATTGCTGGAACTGTATAGGAAGCCAAGTTCTATGTAATCGAAGGGGATATGATATACAACTCTTTGTTCAGGAGGACATGGGTTCACAACATGAGAGAAATACCCTCGACACTGCACCAGGTGCTGAAATTTCCAACACCCGGAGGAACCAAAACTATTTATTGGGAACAACTGGCCGCCAAGGAGATGTTCGCGGTCGATGAGGTTATACCGACATCCACACCCTTAACATCGGAGTATCCAAATCGTATCGTCAAAGATAGGGCCAAATAGCAATCACTGATACCAGCCTCGACAGAATTGGACGGACGAGGGGTAGACGAGGACGACGACTACGGAGTCCCCAGATCTTTCATAGCCACCGACGATTCCGACGCTACAAAATCAACGGTCGAGGAATTTGAGCAAGTCATACTAAGTGAAAAATTTCCTGATCGAAAGGTGTACCTGGGCACGGTGTTAAACCCCGAGCTCAGGAAAAAACACATTCAATTTCTTATAGATAACGAAGATTGTGTCGCTTGGTCCCACCTTGATATGAAGAGATCCCGCCCGGAAATTACCACTCACAAAATTAAGCCTGGATCTGAAGTTCCGTCCGGTCAAGCGGAAGAAGAGACCCCAACCCGAGGTCAAACATACTTTCATCAAGGACGAGGTATCTAAGCTCCTTAAAATGGGGTATATTCAGGAGGATAAATACCCGGATTGGTTAGAAAACGTAGTGGTAGTCCCTAAAAAATGGAATAAATTAAGAATTGTGTGTAAACTATAAGGATTTGAATAAGGCATGTCCCAAGGAATCCTTCCCTTTGCCCAACATCGATCGCATGATCGATGCAACGGCCGTCCACGAGATCCTCAGTTTTCTCGATGCCTACTCCGCATACAACCAAATACGTATGAACCTTGACGATCAGGAAAAAACATCTTTTAGCACTAAGTACAACACATACTGCTATAACGTGATGCCATTCAGATTAAAAACTCCTGGTGCCACTTACCAACGCCTAGTAAACCGGATGTTCGAGGAACAAATAGGAAAATCAATGGAGGTTTACATTGAAGATATGTTGGTTAAGTTCTTACGAGCAGAGGACCATTTGAAACATTTCCACGAAACCTTCAAAATATTGAAAAAATACAATATGAAGCTGAACTAGGAGAAATGTGCATTTGGAGTTGGATAGGTAAATTCCTCGGATTCATGGTATCTAACCGGGGAATCGAGATCAACCCCAACAAGATCAAAACCGTCGAAGATATCACGATTGTGGACAACATGAAAGTCGTGCAAAGATTAACCGGACGCATAGCCGCGTTGGGGCGATTCATCTCGAGGTCCTCCGATAAGAGTCGCCGATTCTTCTCACTATTGAAAAAGAAGAATAACTTCTCATTGACCCCGAAGTGCCAACGGGCTTTGGAGGAACTCAAGTGGTATCTATCTAGCCCACCGCTGCTTCATACACCGAAGACAGACGAACAACTATAGTTGTACTTGGCTGTATTGAAGATAGCGGTAAGTGGAGCTTGATCCGGGAAGAGCAAGGTACGCAATTTACAATTTATTATGTTAGCATGAGTCTAGGAGAGGCCGAAACCAGATACCCTCACCTAGAAAAATTGTTGATCGCTTTACTAAGCGCCTCTAGAAAGCTAAAACCATACTTCCAATGTCACCCCATATGTATTGTGACTACTTACCCGTTTAGGAACATTATGCATAAGCTCGGGCTCTCGAGATGGTTGGACAAATGGGATGTGGAAGGCAGTGGATACGATATTAAATATCGGCCCCGGACTTCCATTAAATCTCAAATTTTTGAAGACTTTGTGGCCGACTTTACGCCTGCCCTAATATCCGAGGTCCAAAGAGAGTTATTGTTGAACTCAGGCACCTCTTCAGGGATCTGGACCCTCTTTACGGACGTCTTCTCGAACGTACAAGGGTGCGTACTTGGCATCGTATTGAAGCCACCGATAGGCAACATAGTTAGACAATCTATTAGGACTGTAAAATTTACTAACAACGAGGCTGAGTATGATGCCATGATTGAAGGTCTCAAACTAGCCAAAAGATTGGGGGCGAAGGTAGTCGAAGCTAAGTGCGACTTCCTCCTTGTGGTGAGCCAAGTTAATGGGACGTTCGAGGTCAGAGAGGAACGAATGCAAAGGTACCTGAATATGTTGCAGGTAACATTAAATCAATTCAAGGAGTGGACTCTACAACATGTACCTCGGGATCAAAACACTTAGGTAGATGCCCTTGCTAACATGGGGTCGACGGTCGAGGATGATGATTTCAATTCGGGGGAGGTCGTACAACTCAAGAGATTGATAGTGGAAGAAGGTCGCGTTGAGATAAATTCAACGTGCCTGACTTGGGACTGGAGAAACAAATATATAGAATATCTGAAGATCGGAAAACTACTCTCGAATCCAAAGGAATCGAGGGCCCTGCGTACAAAGGCATCCCGGTTTAGCTTGTCCGAAGACGAAAGCTTGTTCAGAAGAACATTCTATGGCCCACACGCGATATGTTTAGGACCAGGAGATACCGAGTACGTTCTGAGGGAAATTCACGAAGGCACCTATGGAAATCATTCAGGCGCCGAATCATTGGTCCAAAAGGTAATCAGAGTCGGCTACGTCACGACCCAAAATCCATAAGGTCGTGATGGCGCCGGACACCACTGTCAGGCAAGCCAATCATTAAATGGTTAAGTTAGATTCCTGTTTTAGTATTTGGAAATCGTTATTTTTCATTTCGTTACAAAATAAGTGAATAAATATTCGTTAAGTAATTACGATAGATTAACAATCCAGTTTAATAAAACAAATCCCAAACACATCCCAGAACCCGGTGTCACAAGTGCATGAGCAAATTTTTAAGAATTTTACAGATACTACAATGCTTGTCCGAAATACAATTGGACAAGGAATTAAAAATAAGTACAATACATCTGTGGGAGACTATGTCGGCTGCGGATCATCCCCGGATGGTGCAGCTCGTCTAAGTCTCCAAGTCAGCCACATTGTTGCGTCAAGCAGGGCCACCAGCTATGGACGTACCTGTGCAATAAAAATGCACAACAAGTGTAGCATGAGTACGAAAACAACGTGTACTCAGTAAGTATCCCGCCTAACCTCGAAGAGGTAGTGACGAGAGGTCAACTTTGACACTTGGTAGAGGTCAATTAATATCAGGTATAGTAACGAAATAAATAAATATGAAACAAGGTAAATGTATATAACAAACGAGAATAAATCACATGGTATGATTCCCTCCTTACAATTTACTCAGCTCTCAATTAGCAATTTTCTTCCGTAAATAAAACGTATACATAGATACGGTTTCACCCAAATAGGTTGTTATACTTCAATTAAGGGGAAGAACCCTCAGATACACTGGCTTCTAGCCAGACATTACGCACGATTCAATGAATATGGTAAGTACATAGGAAATGCCGAGGCGTACGACCCGATCCAACATAAAGTAAATTGTGCACTGCCGAAGGGTCGAGCGACGCGAACCATAGATGCATCTATTAACCTGCCGAGGCGAACGGCCCGCTCCAATGAGAGTGTGGTACATAAATCCTGCCGAGGCGAATGACCCGATCCCATTAGAGTGTGGTAAGAGGATTTACCCCGATCGTGAATCATACATGCGACGCGGTTACACATAAATTTCTCGAGTTATTAAAGTATTCTTCCTATTCTTTTCCAAAATAAGAACTTTTTGTGAAAGCTTTCAAGATTCCATTTTTACAACAAATTCTCGATTCTTTTTAAAATTATTTAATAAGTATGCTCAATCTAGCTTCTTCTCAAAGCAAACAATTAACGCAAATCAGATATAATAACAACAAAGCATGATGTAGGCCTAAAGCTACCCGTACATAGGCATAACTAGTAGCTACGCACGGACTCCCGTCACTTCGTGCGTACGTAGCCCCTACAAATAGTAGCAAATATTTAATTATTTCACCTATGGGGACAATTCCCCCTCACAAGGTTAGAAATGAGACTTACCTCACTCCAAAATTCCATGATCGGCTTCCAAACCCTTCCGACGACTCCAATTGATGCACAACGTCCCAGAACTACCAAATAACGTGCAAACCAATGAAAATTCACTCTAATAGTTGTAAAAATTCAAATTATATAAATTCCCAACTCCCCTCGAAAAGTTGACCAAAATGCCCTCGAGCCCACGTGCCCGGATTCTGAAATTTCTCGAAGATAAACTCTACCCATAGTCTTACTGATTCAAATATATAATTTACTCAAATTTTCATGCTCAAATTCGTGGTAAAAATCCAAAATACCAATTTCTAGGTCCTCCCCTAAAAATCCCTAATTTCTACTAATTTCCATGTCTAAATTGATGCAAGACCACATATTTAACTTAGAAATGGGAAGAATTCACTTACCTAGAGATGCTTGATGAAAATCCCTACTTGAGCTCTCCAAAATCGTCCAAGCCAAAAGAAAGAAATGAGAGAAATGGACAATTTCCCCTTTTTAAAACCCACACTGCCTCCAGCACTTCCGCACCTGCGGTGACTAAGCACGCACCTACGCGCCCGCAGGTGCGCCCATACTCTCGCACCTGCGGCTTCCTCCTTCCCCAACCGGATCCACACCTGCGCCCCCTCGTCTGCACCTGCGCCTTCGCAGGTGCGGATATAACCTCGCACCTGCGACTCCAGCCAAGCCTCCCCTTTTCCGCTTCTGCGACAACACAAGCGCACATGCGATACCGCACCTGCGGCCAAAACCTCGCAGGTGCGGTCACACCAGATGACAGAAACCTCAGCTTCCTCTCAACTCCAAATTTGATCCGTTAACCACCCGGAATCCGCCCGAGGCCCCCGGGATCCCGTCCAATTATGCCGACCTATTCCAAAACATAATGCGGACTTGCTCGAGGCTCGAAATCACATCAAATAACATCAAAACAATGAATCGCTCTGCAATTCAAGCCTTATGAACTCTGAAATTTCAAACTTCTACATCCGATGCCGAAACCTATCAAATCACGTCCGATTGACCCCAAATTTTGCACACAAGTCACATTGAACTTTACGGACCTGTTCCAACTTTCGAAATCGCATTCTGACCCCGATCTCAAAATTTCCACTTCCGGTCGGATTTCTCAAAAACCTTCAAATTTCCATCTTTAGCCAAATGACTTCAAAATAACCTTCGGACATCCGAATTCACTTCCGATCGCGCTCCCAACTCTAGAATCACCATACGGAGCTATTCCCAGACTCAGAATCTCAAACGGATATCAATATATTTGAAATTCACTTCAACCCAGACTTATGAAATTTCTTCAAAAATGCTAACTTCCATAATATACGCTGAAATGCTCCCGGGTTATCCAAATCCCGATCCGAACATACGCCCAAATCCGAAATCATCATACGAACCTGCTGGAACCTTCAAATCCTGATTCGAAGTCCATTTACTAAAAAATCCAATCTTATTCAATTCTTCCAACTTAAGGCTTCCGAAACGAGAATCTTCTTTCTAAATTGACTCCGAACTTCTTGAAATCCAGTTCCAACCACACCTACAAGTCATAATACTTGAAATGAAGTTGCTCATGGCCTCAAACCTCCAAACTACGCGCTAAAGCTCAAAACGACCGGTCGGGTCGTTACATTCTCTCCCACTTAAACATATGTTTGTTCTCAAACGTGCTAAGAACTGCTCTGGAGTTATTGAAATCACTGTTTAACACCTCGTGCACCTGCCCGTGTTACCACAACTAGTTGAGCACATTAGCCTTTTCAAATCTGAAGATATCCTCTTTTATCCATACAATAAGCTCCGAACCCAGTTCCAACACCTGAAATTCTCCGCCAGGACTGTTTCCAATATACAAACACCGTATCAACTACCACACAAGGTGCCAGAACATGACTGCGTACCTTTGCTGAACTAGCACCATGCACCGCATAATTCACCACCTAACCACAATGACATTTCCTGAACCTTAATAGCCAACATTCCATGAATCTGATGCTCCCAATGCATCTTCTGATATATATATACACCCTGCTATAATGCTGACGATACTACCACAACGGAGGAGATGTGTAGAAATTTCTAACCAATTACAGAGTTAACCAAACATTGAATCTCTCCTTTTTGACTGAAATCACCACCTTATTACTAACCAAATGCTGGTATTTGTTCCTTACTATACTTCACAAAAACTTATCGCACAGATCCCTGATCCAATAGTCTCGTCTCACCCAGTATAAACTGCTCAAACGACCAATCACCCCAGATATGACCAACAGTCTCGCACGATTCCACAATGCCCCAATAGGCCGCGACTCGAACATGATACATAAGGGAATGACTCAAGAAGGGACTACTCGACCCACACAACTAATATGAACTTTCCTCAGAAAATAGGAAGTAAAACACAAGAAAATTAATCATAGGGAACCATACTCAACATCACACTGTTGCGGCATGCAACCCGATCCACATAACATACCCGTGGAGGCGTGCCACCTAATCCCATTATAAAGATTCACATAAGGAGATATACTCGGAGCTGAATTGCTCCCTATTACAAATTACTGAATACCGGTCACAAGCACGCTAGGTGCACAATACCATCCTGGGGAGACTGATAGAGCCATATGCTACAAAACTTAAGCACAACTAAGGTGCGATATATATACTCTGAATCTCAATAGCTCTCCTGCTCACATAACATCATCACTACACGGAGACTCAACACATAGGGATTTATCAAGCCGTTTCACAACTCACACGGCACAATCATAATATTACATGAATTTGACGAAGACAGAACAATATCTGATACTCCAACACCCCTCCTTGAGGAGCGCTATACTGAAATGAACACATATGACTCACACGAAGCCCATAATCTTGTTTAAATCCATTCACACACTTCAAGCCGATTTTGCTCGCACTGAACTAGGCTAATAGCCTTACCTGGGTTCATATTAACCCACTTCCTCCCATAATATGCAAGAACCACCATCATAGCCAGGACAAACACCCACAATCCACAACCAAATGGACCGAACGCCTTCCAGGCGTAAATTCTCAAATAAGTAATATTACACTTCCTTATACTCAGTCTGAATCTTCAATCCATTAAGTGACTACATGTCACACTCATACGATTTTCCCGTGGTCATTCTCCCACGTCTTTCCAAACAAGGTAACAAATTTGCACATGCATACCACCGACATCACTAACGCTGTAAAACAAATCAAGAACCCATAATCAGGGTGCAAGCCTCATTCACCAAACATCGATCTCAGGTGACGCTGAAGATAACGCCAGCTTACTCTGAACTTTCAAATCCCTTTTTCTTGCTCATCCAAGCTCATGACATCCTTGTTAACACCGAACCGCAATCTCGATCCTTACTCCCAGTTTCATATTGTTTACTGCGCCTGACACGCCAATATGAGATAGCGCAAGAATTCCATAATAACTCCTGAACCACTAGTAGGGGGAACACTCCATTATATAGAAACCTTTTACTTACCCTGATTCAAGAGAACCATAACAACCCAATCCTCACTCATCCCGAGTGGCCTTGATTCACGAGACCATGCTGTCTCTACCCCCCGGATGCGCATTCACAACTTCGACTGATATACCCCTCCTGATAATCTTTCTACAATCCAGAGTTTATTTCTCTCACTCCTCAAATACTATCTTGCACGCTGAAAAACATCATAGAACACTCCAACCATTTTCCTTTTTCTCAGAATTACGCTGCAAAAGCTCGATTCTTAATCATAGTGCTGTTTGAAACCCTTAAACACTGCATTCTTAAATCTCGAATTCATTAGGACCATTATTGAGAGTCACCCACTTTGACTAGCCCCGAATACAATCAACTCCAAGGCTCTTCTAGCACATGAACACCTTCTAAATGAAGCACGTGACCGAGTCACTTCCCTTATAGCTCGCATATGCATTAAGCATGAATCCTGAATCTTCCAAGGCCTATCCCTGGTCCAATGAGGTCAACCTTTGCACGCATTTATCAAATCTCATGCGCAATTTCCATTTTACTCTTCTCTTCTTAGCTGCAATAACTTGCCAATACGTCGATAATCTGCAACCCTATGGGGAGATAATCCTGCAGCCCAATCGCAGGCGGTGGGACTCCCCCACTTATCCTGAAGCTACTCCTTGCACTCTAGACCCACCGAGATCCTTTCTCCTTTGCCGACATGATCTTGCTCAACCAATCTGTCAATTTCCCCTAAGTCTCCCTATTAGCATTCCATGAATACTCAAATTCTCTAGCATCATTCACGTATTCAGCCTCCTACCGAATAGCCACTAGAATTTCTTGCAGAAACTTGCCAACCACACAATCGCTAACCCACTCACAGGAGATAACCCACCTGTGGTAATCACCAACTGAAACCCTCCAACGACGCTGCACTGCACAATCTCTACGACATCAATACCCCATCCTACGCCCTTCTTCATTTACCAATTTTACTAGCCCATCCGCTCCTCATGGACATCTATTAAATGCGCGACAATATCTTCATGTTCCCCGCCATATTGCATCCTTCTTCATCTCGAACCACTCCTCTCTGTTGTATCCAACCTTCCGCCGAAATAACCAATATTTCAAATTTAAGCCCGTGGACCCAATCACCATCCACTAACATTCTCAAATCACTCCAAACTTCTCCTCAAGATAGGCAGCTATCTTACCACTGAACTCATATGCTACGTGGCCTCTCCCCCACTTTAGTTAAGCTCCTTCCTTTAAGCAACTACCTGACTTCCGTTTCTTACACCTGGCCTTTTAGAAATTTAGCTGCCGCCTGAAACTTCTCACATGTCTTCCTTCATCGTATGCTGCCCAATTGCTGACTCAATTCAATATCATTCTCTGTAGCTCTTAAACTAGCAGATCACCACGACTTCAAACTCTCCGAAGATCATCTTTCTCGAGCTTCCTTCATTAGCAATACTTATTCAATACTGAACCACCGCACACAACGATATCTGACAACCGTTTCTTTAATACTTCTTCACAATACTCTGACCCCATGCAACCGAAGGGACTATAGCACCAGCGAACTTAACATATTCTACTCGATCAAAGACGACGTTATCACATTCCGATGAAAATTCCACCTCACTTGAAAACACCAAGTCTCATTACTTTGTCCCCCAAACTTGAACATTCATATTCCAATTGCCCTTCCTCCGTCGAAACTAAAATACTGAAATCTCGAAATCGCGCTCTAAGAAGACCTCCCTTTAAGTCATTCATTGTCCCAACACATGGGCAAGCATTCTACCATCATATCGACACGGCGCAATAACCAATCATAAGCATCATAACAACCTGAGCACAGTTTAAATGCTCCCAGAAACACAATTACCGAGCTGAAACAAGGCAGTATCCTTTCGCAGAGCAACGACTATGGCTCCAACCAACTACGTATGGAAAACATCACGCACCATATCCGTAGCACCATTTCAATTCCTCAAATTCCCGATTCGTATCCAGCGCTTCGCGATGCGTAAGATTGAGTAATAAGAAACATAGGCATCATCCCCAAAGGAATCAAATCGCACGATAAGGAATCAAGAAGGGAAGTACTCCTTACAGCCATGTAGCCTCTCGAAGATAAGTATAGACGTCTCCGTACTAATCTGCAAGACTCTACTAGACTTGCTCATGACTCGTGAAACCTAAGGGAACCTAGTGCTCTGATACCACGTCGTCACAACCCAAAATTCATAAGGTCGTGATGGCGCCGGACACCACTGTCAGGCAAGCCAATTATTAAATGGTTAAGTTAAATTCCTATTTTAGTATTTGGAAATCGTTATTTTTCATTTCATTACATAATAAGTGAATAAAAATTCGTTAAGTAATTACGATAGATTAACAATCCAAATTAATAAAACAAATCCCAAACACATCCCAGAATCCAGTCTCACAAGTGCATGAGTAAATTTCTAAGAATTTTACAGATACTACAATGCTTGTCTGAAATACAATTGGACAAGGAATTAAAAATAAGTACAATACATCTGAAGGAGACTTTGACGGCTGCGGATCATCCCCGGATGGTGCAGCTCGTCTAAGTCTTCAAGTCAGCCACATCGCTGCGTCAAGAAGGGCCACCATCTATGGGCGTACCTGTGCAATAAAAATGCACAGCAAGTGTAGCATGAGTATGAAAACAACATGTACTCAGTAAGTATCTTGCCTAACCTCGAAGAGGTAGTGACGAGAGGTCAACTTTGACACTTGCTAGTGGTAATTTATTTCAGGTATAGTAACGAAATAAATAGATATGAAACAGGGTAAATGTATATAACAAACGAGAATAAATCACACGGTACGATTCCCTCCTTACAATTTACTCAGCTCTCAATTAGAAATTTCCTTCAGTAAATAAAACATATACATAGATACGGTTTCACCCAAATAGGTTGTTATACTTCAATTAAGGGGAAGAAACCTCATATACACTAGCTTCTAGCCAGACATTAATCACGATTCAATGAAGATGGTAAGTACATAGGAAATGGCGAGGCGTACGGCCTGATCCAACATAAGATTAAACTATGCACTGCAGAAGGGTCGAACGACGCGAACCATAAATGCATCTATTAACCTGCTGAGGCGAACGGCCCGCTCCCATGAGAGTGTGGTACATAAATCTTGCCGAGGCGAACGACCCGATACCATAAGAGTGTGCTAGGAGGATTTACCCCGCTCGCGAATCATACATGCGATGCGGTTACACATAAATTTATTGAGTTATTAAAGTATTATTCCTATTCTTTTCCAAAACATGAACTTTCTGTGAAATCTTTCAAGATTCCCATTTTATAACAAATTCTCGATTCTTTTTAAAAGTATTTAATACGTATGCTCAATCTAGCTTCTTCTCAAAGCAAACAATTAACACAAATAAGATATAATAACAACAAAGCATGATGTAGGCCTAAAGCTACCCAGACATAGGCATAACTAGTAGCTACGCACGGACTCCTGTCACTTCGTGCGTACGTAGCCGCCACAAATAGTAGCACATATTTTTTTATTTCACCTATGGGGACAATTCTCCCTCACAAGGTTAGAAATGAGACTTACCTCGCTTCGAAATTCCATGACCGGCTTCCAAACCCTTCCGACGACTCCAATTGATGCACAACGTCCCAGAACTACCAAATAACGTGCAAACCAATGAAAATTCACTTTAATACTTGTAACAATTCAAATTATATAAATTTCCAACTCCGCTAAAAAATTGACCAAAATACCCTCGTGCCCGGATTTCGAAATTTCTCAAAGATAAACTCTACCCATAGTCTTACTGCTTCAAATATATAATTTACTCAAATTTTCATGCTCAAATTTGTGGTAAAAATCCAAAATACCAATTTCTAGGTCCTCCCCTAAAAATCCCAAAATTCTATTAATTTCCATGTCTAAATTGATGCAAGACCACATATTTAACTTAGAAATGGGAAGAATTCACTTACCTAGAGATGCTTGATGAAAATCCCTCCTTGAGCTCTCCAAAATCGTCCAAGCCAAAAGAAAGAAATGAGTGAAATGGCCAATTCCCCCTTTTAAAACCCACACTGCCTCCAGCACTTCCGCACCTGCGGTGACTAAGCCCGCACCTGCGTGCCCGCAGGTGCGCCCAAACTCCCGCACCTGTGGCTTCCTCCTTCCCCTGCCGGATCCGCACCTGCGCCCCCTCGTCCACACCTTCGCCTTCGCAGGTGCGGAAATAACCTCGCACCTGCGACTCCAGCCAAGCCTCCCCTTTTTCCGCTTCTGCGACACCACAACCGCACCTGAGATGCCGCACCTGCAGCCAAAACCTCGGAGGTGCGGTCACTCCAGATGACAACAACCTCAGCTTTCTCTCAACTCCAAATTTGATCCGTTAACCACTCGGAATTCACCCGATGCCCCCGGGATCCCGTCCAATTACGCCGACCTGTTCCAAAACATAATGCGGACTTGCTCGAGGCCCCAAATCACATCAAAACAATGAATCGCTCTCCAATTCAAGCCTTATGAACTCTGAACTTTCAAACTTCTACATTTGATGCCGAAACCTATCAAATCACGCCCGATTGACCCTAAATTTTGCACACAAGTCACATTCAACTTTACGGACCTGTTCCAACTTTCGGAATCGCATTCCGACCCCGATATCAAAATTTCCACTTTCGGTCGGATTTTTCAAAAACCTTCAAATTTCCATCTTTAGCCAAATGACTTCAAAATAACCTTCGAACTTCCGAATTCACTTCCGATCGCGCTCCCAACTCCAGAATCACCATACAGAGTTATTCCAAGACTCGTAATCGCAAACGGATATCAATATCACTGAAATGTACTTCAACCCAGACTTATGAAATTTCTTCAAAAATGCTAACTTCCATAATATACGCCGAAATGCTCCTGGGTTATCCAAATCCCGATCCAAACATACGCCCAAGTCTGAAATCATCATACGAACCTACTAGAACCTTCAAATCCTGATTCTGAGGTCGTTTACTAAAAATTCCAATCTTATTCAATTCTTCCAACTTAAGGCTTCCGAAACGAGAATCTTCTTTCTAAATTGACTCCGAACTTCCCGAAATCCAGTTCTGACAACACCTACAAGTCATAATACCTGAAATGAAGCTGCTCATGGCCTCAAACCGCCAAACAATGCGCTAAAGCTCAAAACGACTGGTCGGGTCGTTACAACTACTGGACCGACATGGAAAAGGACGTGAAAGAGTACGTACGAAAATGTGATGAATGTCAAAGACATGCTCTGATGATTCAACATACCGGGGAGCTGTTGCATTCGGTTTTGTCACCATGGCCATTCATGAAGTGGAGAATGGACATCGTTGGCTCCCTTCAGGGAGCACCCGATAAGGATCTATTTATATTGTTTATGACTGACTAGTTTTCTAAGTTGGTGGAAGCCCATGCATATGAGAAGGTCAGGGAGAAAGAAGTCATCGATTTCATTTGGGACCACATCATATATCAGTACGGAATTTCGGCCAAAATCATACGCGACAACGAGAAACAATTCATTGGAAGCAAAGTAAGCAAGTTTCTCGAAGACCATAAGATTAAAAGGATCCTATCAACGTCCTACCACCCTAGTGGGAACAGACAAGAAGAATCGACTAACAAATCCATTCTCCTAAACCTCAAAAATAGGTTGACCGACGCCAAGGGAAAAAGGAAAGAAATCTCTCCCGAAGTCCTATGGGCATACCGTATGACCTCGAAGTCTAGTACCGGGGTCACCCCATTCTCCCTGGTTGCGACGTCGAAGCTCTAATACTAGTCGAAGTCAGAAAAATGAGTCTCAGGTACCAATAAGCAACCAAGGAATCAAATGACGAAGCCGTGAATACGAGCCTGGATTTGATAGATGAAAGGCGTGAAGCTGCCCTTGTTCGGTTGACCGCCCAAAAGCAACGCATCAAGAGGTATTACAATCAAAGAGCCAATCGTCGACATTTCAATGTCGGGGAATTGGTGTTAAGTAAGGTCACTCTAAGTACCCGGGACCCGAACAAAGGGAAGTTGGAAATCGAACTGGAAGGTCCTTATCATATTTTCGAGATCACCAGTAAGGGATCGTACAAACTCAGAACAATGAACAGTGATCAACTACCGAACAGCTGGAACATATATAACTCACTTGAAGTGATATTATTTCTAAGGTACGACCCCATTCATTACTTTTACTTATTTTCATTATGAACTAACACTTGCAAGCGATCGTCAAAGAACGACACAATTTTTAGGACTGAAAGCACGTGTTGCACTCTTTTTCCCTTGAATCGGTTTTGTCCCAAATGAGTTTTTTCGGCAAGGTTTTTAATGAGGCAATAATAAATCGTGCTAACTTAGAATTGAATATTGGTAATGAATCGGTATTGGAGATCACGATAATAGTATTCGAGGCCAATCTATGATCGACCCCAAACACTGGGGGCATTACCATCGGATAACGACTTTAGCAAGGAAAGAAACGTTATGATTGATGGGTCATCTTGATTGACAGGACTTACTGTAAGGGCCATATAGCCAAATGAACTGTGTCCACATAGTCTGCTTGATCCCTGGCCCAAAGATTGTACGCATGTGTAACTATTACGCACAAGAATAAAAAGAAGTTTCTACCTTGCAGATAACTATCTTGTCCCTTATTTTTCCTTTCTCGTAAGGAATTTCCTACATCTGATCCCCTAAAGGTATCGAGCCAAATATCCTCCTTTATCTGGGTTAAAACGATCATTCCTACTCGGGGACTTCCGTCCAAAGACAAACTCGGATGGACCGGACTATCAGAGCTCAGGGGCACAAGACTTATTAGGCAGCGCCCGAACCTTAAAGGCTATGGCCATCCCCATCTAGAGACTATTATCCGATCCCATAAAGGTATCAAGCCTAAGGGATGCCTTTATCCGGGTTCAAACGATCACTCCCACTCGGGGACTATCGTCCAAAGACAAACTCGGATAGCCTGGGCTATCAGAGCCCGAGGGCACAAGACCTAGCAGCGCCCGAACCTTTAAGGCTACGACCATCCCCATTTGTGGGCTATTATATTAGAAAATCCCGGATAACTCGATGTGACAAACACACTGGAAACACCCGAACTAAAAAGGTTATGGCCATATTAAAACGGCTCGAACACGTCCGAGATTCGTAACAAAAAATAAGGCCTTGAAAATTTTCTAAGCTGGTTCTAAAGGCTACCCTCGGCAAACTATAATCTAAAAAATTGTAAGTACTTTGGGGAAAAGCTTTAGGTCATATTGAACCCCCACGGTGCCTTAAAAAATTATGTCGTAAGCAAGGCCTATTTTGACCCTCCAAACATGACCTAACTATTTTGTGCTAAGGCATTTCGATCTTTGCAAACATAAAGAATAAAGAAAAGGAAAGAAAAACTCAAAAAATATAGAAGGGAAAAAGATTCTTTGTATTATATATACAAATAGTCTTTAAAAAGGCCAAACGGACTTGACAAAGAGTACAAAAATACAAAAACACAAAAAAAAAAAAGGAAAATGCATAAGGCACTTAAAAAACCTGGTCTTCATCGCAGCCCGCCTTGTCGCCAGGATCTTTGGAGTCTCTTTCACCCTCGGATCCTCTAGAACCTTCGGAGCCTTATTCATCCTCGGTATAAGCCAAATTCTTGGCCTCGACTTCGAGTCCCTTAGCACTCTCAATTTAGGCCAACAAGTCCAAACACCAAGCATGAATTTCCTTGTAGGCCTCCCTTCGGGATTGCCGCTTCGCGTGCTCGACGATATCCTTCATTCGATCCTGGGCTGCCTCGGCATTAGCCTTATATTGGGCCACCATATCGTCTGCATCGACTTTAACCACCACAACCACCGACTTGGCTGTTTCGAGCTCCTTGGCAAGAGCTTCTCGATTAGAGACGGTCGAGCTTAACTGAGACTGGAGCTTCTCAACCTTTTGGCTCGCATCTCGGCCTTTTGCTTTGCCGCTCGAAGCTGGGCCTCACTCGAAGTCAGTTGCTCCTAAGAAATCTCCTTTTTCGAGGCCAGGCGACCCATCCTGCCTCTCCATTCTTCAGCCTCGGCCTTGAATGCGTCCATCACAGCTCGGAGTTGGTCGATCCGATCGATCGTCTATTGGACCTGCGGAATCCGACCATTAGTAACCGAGTCTAGCTCATTGTCACTAACCTCGAATATTTTTACCTGCTCGACCAGGTCGGCATGCTCCTTCTGAGCAACCTTCATCTCAACTCGGAGGCTCTTAGCCTTCACTTCATGCTTCTCGCTGAGAAGTTTGTAGGTATCTCTCTTCTTAGTGAGCCCTACGACCTCAGCTTCAAGTTCGTGCAGCTCGTCTTGATATCGAAGATACGTTTCGTGATGAAGCACCGAGGCCTACAGACACAAAGAATAACATTAAGATTATCTATAAATTAGTTTAAGTGCAAATTAAAGTCATCAAGGGATATCTGAATTTACCCGGTTTAGCGCCTGTTGTTCTTCATTGATACAAATTAAAGTCATCAAGAGATATTTGAAGTTACCCGGTTTAGCACATGTTGTTCTTCATTGAACAGGCAGGGCGCGTCTACCTCGCGTTTCTTGGCTTGGTCTTCCTCGGTCACCAAACACCGAAGGTAGCTGGCCATCCCAACGGGGGAAGAGAAAATCGGGGCATCCTCCGAAATGGAGATGATGATCAATCATTTCCGATCAGGATCCACACTCGAAGCTAGGAATCAGTTGATCAGTTTCGGGCTTGAGGAAGGCTCGCTTGTTCCGGAAGATGGACTCTTCTTCGGAACCTCTAAGTCACCCATTCCGTCGGCGTCCTCCATGGAGGTAGAATCCACGCCATCAAAAAAGTCGTGGAAGGGATTGTTCGCTCCGTGGATCCCCTCGTTGGTACGTTGTTTCACCGTCTGAGCTTGGTTATACATGGACACGGTGAACGAAGGCAACTCGGTGATGTCTATCACACCATGTGCTTCCTTCGGGGCAATGCTCACATCCTGGGAAGCTTCAACCACGGCCTCCTAGTCGGCCTCGCTAACTTGAGGAATATCAACCTCGCCTCTCGCCGGTTTGGAGGCCCCTTACCCTCCGAGTTGCGATCACACGCTGGCCATCAGATTGAAGGCTTCCTCTTCTTCTTCTTCGGATTCGACCCTCTGATAACTAGGACTTTTAGCCTACTATTTGCTCTCTTTTGCTTAGGTTTTGGGTCAAAAATGCGTTAACGTATTCCCGAGAACTAACTTAAGGTGATTACTTGGAGGTTTTGGTCAAAATAAGGCAAAGAAGCCAAAAATGAACTCATAAAGGAGTCAAACTTGCACAAGCCCAAAGAATGGAACTGGAGCGATGTCAGGGTTGTTATTATGCGGCCGCGTAAGATCCTCTGCTGAGGCGGTTACAAATATGCTGCCGCGAAAATGAAGTTTAGAGAGATAGAATTAGGCTCAAAGTAGACCACTAACCGCGTTACAAAAGCGCGACCGCGAAACCATTGGCGCGTTCGCGAGTGAAATTGCGCTGAGAGCGGAGATAGAGAATTAGAGGGTTTGCAATATGGGCTCAAATGAAGAATGCGGCCCGCGCTAAATTACGCGGCCGCGAAGTTACCAGGCGAGGACGCGATGCAATTTATGCTGAGGGCGTGAAAAGATGTTCAGAGACTTGGATAGTGGAACCTAACTGAGGAATGTGGTCCGCGAACATTTCACGCGACCGCGATAGAAGCCAATGCGGACGCAAACATTTTACACTATCCGCGAAACCTAGCCCAGTCCAAGTATGAAAATTGAAGAAATGCGGTCTGCGCTTTTTTTGCGCGACCGCGAAAGTCCAAGCGCTGAGGCGCCCAGTATTTCGCTGTCAGCAGAACCTCCGTAGGGGTCCAGTAATTTCAGTTGTGTATAAATAGATCTTTTTCACATTTTTAGGTTAACTTTTGTATTAGGGAGCTCATGAACATCAGTACTTTACCATTTTGAGTAATTTTAGAGTAGCTTTAGCTTATATCTTAGATTTTAGTCTTGTAATTAACTTTATGACTTATATTTCATCTCCATCTTTGATTTCTACCTTAATTATGAGTAGTTAGACCCATTAGCTAGGGTTGTGACCCAAACCTAGTGTGGGTATTTAATGGGTCTTCAATTTTAGGGCTTATTTGTTTATGGGTTAGTGATATTTAGCTTGTTTCATGCTTTAATTGTTGAATTGGTGGTTGCAAACACTGATTCATGCCTTTTTGACTAGGGCTTTTCTTGAGAAAGAGGACCCAAGCCTAGGTAAAATAGGCTAACAAGGAATTTGAGTGAATTCAAGAGATTGATAGCCCCAATTAAAGGGTTAAACCTAGAGATAATAATACCCGACTTGAGCCAATTTCACTTGCACTGTTTGAACATCCAATTAGGCTTGAGAAAGCCAACCGGGCAAAGTCACTCAAACTACCGAGAGGTATAGAGTGAGTAATTATTTATGAAGGTTATATCACGACCCCAAATATAACAAGCTAGTCCTAATTTCTTGATCCCATTAGATACTCCCCTAGGTGTAAGTCACTTTCCTAATGCTTTTTATCATTTGAAAAACTCCTACAAAAATATTGTACTTAGATTACTTTCAGCAATCAATACCATTAACATTAGAATAGAAACAATCCCAAGCTTGGTTAGAAGTGCAATCAAAAAGACAACACGCATAGCTAGATTAGGTAGAAACCCAACTCCTAACCAATATTAACTCCCTGTGGATATCGATCCCGACCTATCGGGTCAGACTGCATCAACCACTCCTCGCATTATATAGTGGTGTAGGGTTGGAACCGATCAACCTCAACCGATGGAGTGAACCTGAAGATGGTGCTCGAGCGCTTGTGCTTTGTTTGGATTTGCGTACCAACCTTCTCCTTGGTTTCTTCTTTTTCGAGCTTGGAGAATTCGAAGCCCTTTTCCTTTTCTTCTTATCACCCTATCTCGGAGCAGGGGACTTGGTGAGGAAGTTCTCGCCACCAGATGGAGGCCTCAGTTTGACATCCTTGGATAAACATGCAAAAGGAAATGAAACAAGTGAGAACATAATGAGACGAAAGGAACCCAAATATTACTTAGTCGGGAAATGAATCTCACCATGAGAACGGCCTCCCACTGACCCATCGAAAGTTCGCGCCATGAGCGCTCGATATATGAACCTCGTAATACGATGCCCTCGACCCATTCCTTGAGTTGAGGAACTGCATTCGGTACCCGAGCGACAGCTGCACCATCACAAAGCACCGATCAGAAGGAAGGAAAAAAACGTAAAATAAAATTTTGAAAACGAAATTTTACTTTCGTGATATATTCCACTTCTCGGGGAACGACATGCACTCAGGTGGGATCAAGTCCAAAGTCCTCACTTGGACAAAACGTCCTAGCAAGCCTCGATCCCGATCTTCATCAATACTCGAGAACGGTGCTTTACTGGCCCACGCGAGCTTGATCAGCCCCCCTGAAAGATTCGGGGACTGTATAGGCGCATGAGGTGGTCGACGGTGAACGAGCATCCATCGTTCTTGCTCATGAAGAACCGAAAAAGGATCACGATCCTCCAGAATGAAGGGCGAATTTGACCGAGGCATACCTCGTATCTTTTGCGGAAGTCGATGATGACCAGATCTAATGGGCCTAGTGTAAAGAGATAAGTGTAAACAGTTAAGTATCCCTCGAAGTGGGTGGTGATGTCTTCATCGGGTCCGGGAACCACCACGTGCTTGTCAACCCAATTGCAATCCTTGTTGACCGTAGAGAGGACTTCTTCAGTGATTGAGCATATGTATCTCGAGACCTCCTCGCACCGGACTTGTATGGGGGAAGGTTTTTACCACCTTGAAATCGGCGGTTACCGAGCATCCTCCAGGGACGACCATTTTCAAGGGGGTTCCGGTACTGGTTCATCGATGATAGTACGCGAAACAGTTCCTTCGGCCTCTGTAACCGGCTGTGAAGTAGAAGTGTTTTCGTTTTGGGGATCGAATTTTGAAGTCTTCGCCATTTTTTTGAAAAAATGAAGAAAAAATAAGGAAAGAGAGGAAGTTAAAGAAGTGCACTTGATGGCTTGGGATGAAAACGAACAAGAAGTTCTTACAAAAGACTTCAAATAACTAGGATATAAGTGCTAGAAAGTATTAAGATTTCTAAGGTACGAGGGTAGAAGGCTTGGATGTAAAGTTTAAATGAATAAAGAAAGGGGTGTTTATAGTATTTCAGTGGCGGTTCACATCTAGGAATGGCCGACCGGCGGCTAACATGCATTTAATGCCATTAAGACTCGACTGACGAGACATTTTTGTTATTTTGTCGTTTCTGTCACGATGTATCGAAGTAAGAGTCGGAAGCTCATATCGTTTCTCGTCATTTACTCTCTGAAAAACGAGGGGACTATCTGTATACGGGTAAAATCGAGCTCGTAATACGTCTTAGCATCCGACATGGTAGGCCGGGCTCGAGACATGGCAATAGAAACTGAAGATCAACCCCATGCCCCACCGGGCTAGCACCCGGGGACCGAACTCCTGCCTTCGAGAACACCGAGCTCGCGATTCCGGAATCGGAGCTGGGTCAAACGACCTTGAAGAAGCATTGTCAGCGTAACCAATAGAAGTCCGAAATATTTGTGACCGACCGGATATTGGTGCGGGAATCACGACACGTATCGATATGGGACTGTCAATCAGTAAATCAAGAGAATTATTTACCTTTTATAGAATTGTACATAAAGTAGGACTCCTCTACTATATAAAGGGGATCTCATAATTCATAAGACACATTGTAACGCACATTCCAAAGCAATACATTGTTATTTCCCTCTTTAAACTCTTATTTTTCTGAATCTTGATACCGATCGAAGTGCATCCAGTTCGAGGGTGGCTAACCTACCAAGACTGAAATTATTCAATTCGTGTGGTTTGAATTTACTTTATTATTGTTTATTTCAATTGCAACTTCATTTATCACTTTGTGTCAAGTTAATCCGCGTATCCTTAAAACTACTTACAAATTTAATTGTTTTTTCGATTTTGAGGGTAAACAAAAATATCCAAAATACATTTACTTCCTTCTAAATTAATTAGATCAAATGAAGACCACACTGTGTCTCGCCTCGTGGAAATTCAGAAAGCTGGTATAATCTAATTCTGCAAAAGAGAAAAGCTGCACATTTTCTTTAAACAAAGATTCCTTTCACATTGAAAAAAGCTCTTGCTTAAACGAGCCGTACGTACTACATTATTATATATCTATAGTACTCTATTAGATTTAGTTAACCTTTGACTCGTCAATGATGTTTAAGATCAATCGATAAGGTAGACTAAACAAATATTAGTCTTGCATTCCTTTTTTCTTTCTTTTAATTATTTGGAGCATCCATATTTTTTAAAGCTTCATTTTGGTATTTTATATATATATATATGTATATATATAATTTGTAATTTTTTTATACTATTCTTTTTCGAATAAGCTAAAAATAAAATATCATCGAAGAAACTGAACGAAGGGAGCAGTTTTTACTGTACAAAATTCGGATTCTTACCAAAAACTCTTCTTCTACTAGGCGCTCCCTCAACCCTGGAAAAAAGTTACTACTATAATTGAACCCAAAACATTTATGAGGGGAGTCTTAAGATGTTAATTACTACTAGTATAATTTTGCTGGCACACTGACAATGGCTGGTCAACAGACAAAACCAGGGAAATTTGAGACTTAAAATATTTAATTGTTGGATGCCTTCTTTGTAGAGGCGGACCTCGCTTTCTGACACCGGATTCAACTAAATTTATAACTTTCGATATAAGTATAAATCTATATATTGTCTTTAAAAAAATTAATCATAATGAATTCAAGAATTAAAATCTTAAAAACTAAACCTATAAGGATTAAATTTTGAATCGTCTGTCTTTAAATGTACCAAAGAAATCTATAGTAGAGAATGTATTGGGAAAAGGAAGAAGTAAATGAAAAGTAAAACTAAAGAAAGGTTAAGGTTCCAGGAGACAAGGGCATGCACTAGATTCGTTACTTCAGGTTCACGAGACTGACTTCGACAGCAGTCCGTGTAATTTGTACTCTAATTTGTTGATCAGTTTCATCACCCCCACCCCCATATGCACATGCACACATCTCCTTCTCTACCATTTTACTTCACTATTTCTAAGTCCTGAAGAGTCACGTTACTATACAAAAAAGTGGTGATAGTGTTGGTTATATTTGTCGATTTACAAGTCTTTTTTTGATTTTTCTTCTTTTTTGGAAGCAAATATACGTACTATACTTTTGCTGAAGTATAACTAAAACTCCTTATTTCAATTTTCTCTTCCCCCCCAAACACCCAACCAGCAAAACAATTTTAAAAAAAATACATTATTTTGTAAGGTTTCAAAATTTGTTCATGCATAATTCAACATTTCTTTATTATACGCCGTTTTATTTTTTGTTTGTGGATATCTTTACCATTTGCAAATCATCTTGTAGTTGCCCTTTATCACTAGCGGAGCTTCAACACAAAATGGACGGACTACATCTGTTCAAAATGATAGTAAGCTGTATTTGTAAAATAATTTTGGAGAAAATACAATAACATATAGAAATATAAATGACAGAAGTTAATCCGACCATTGAATTCATAGTGTTTCCTTAAGGGATTTAACCCGCTCCTAGTACCTAAGGTTGTGAATTATTTTCTCCCAGAATAGAATGAATTACACACTGGTGTAGCGGTACTTCAAACCCCAGTGTTTCAGCGAACACAAAGTTCGGTAGAAAATCACACTTATTGTTGCTTTCTTTGAAGTTAAAAGTATGCGGAAGAAAGGAGGAGAACTCAGAAAATCGTATAGAAAATCTGAGAGAATGGACTGGTATTTATAGTCAATGTTGAGCTGAAAACTGAAGAGGTGCAACTCTTCAGAATTGTTGTGTATGTAAAATGGTCATATCATAAATGCCATAACATAAATGGCCATTTACGCAATAATAAACCGGGAATTCAAGAGGGAGGTTAATTTTCAGTTACAAAACCGAAAACCTGAAAACGGGTAACGGAAAAACATTTAATATTCCGTTGAATTTAATATTAATATTCCGTTGGATTTCCGTTAATGTTTACTTTTAACAAATAAATTTGGTCCAAAAAATTAATCAATCAATCGATCATTTGACAAGATCCGAATCCGAACCCGAATCCGAAGCCGAAGCCGAGCGAGCGACAACGACAACGACGCGAGGCTTGCCTTCTTCTCAACTCTTTAAGAGCTAGAAGAAGAGCAATTATTTATCTACCCATCAAAAACCTTTACCTCTTCCAATATGGGATAATGTGCCTTTGTCAAGGAGGGAAACTCAAACATTTTATTTTCCCTCCATTTCCCATTCACCCTTTTTAAAGCTATATTAATGCTTAAAAACCCAATAATTCCCCACATGTATGGGGAATGGCTGTATCACGGAAATATGCATGAAAAACTGTGTGATTCACAAGCAAGGATTAATTACATCTGGATAAGTAGGTTTCCTTTTGAACTTTCCGTAGTGAACTTATGTCGCATATACTCGGTCAATCGGTAGATTTGATATCTTTGAACCGTCGAACTTTGGTGTATTTATAGATAGCCATAAGTCACACAACCAACCCTTAACTATCTTTGGTTCTCATTGTTGTGTTCGTTTCAGCCATTAACACTGCCTGATTTCATAAGTGCGTAGAGAACTGGCCTTTCAAAATTCTCCTTGAACCGGCTAATACTTCACACTTACGTAGGTGATTACTAAACGTGTCAACCCGTATATACACTATTTGATATACCCCATATCAAATTTAGAAATTATTAAAAAGTTGTAATGCTTTATCCTTGGTACTGAACATTGTCTCATCACGAGAATGGACCCATATTTTAGTTGACAATGTTGAACCGTCATTAATGACTTAGTTTGATCTCCTTAAACCTAGATCTTGGGATCTCCAGTCTTCTATGTAGAGTTACCGCCACAATGACTTATTCTCAGCAATAGTCTCATTCCCCTCGATGATTTCTCAACTACCTCCCTAACTAGGCCTTTTGTAAGTGGATCCGACACATTATCGCTTGACTTTACATAGTCAATCGTGATAATTTCTCTAGAGAGTAATTGCCTAACGGTTTTATATCTTCGTCGTATATGACGAGATTTACCGTTATACGTAACGCTCCCAGCCCTTCCAATTGACGTTTGACTATCGCAATGTATGCATATTTGTGCCAACGATTTGGGCCAATATGGAATGTCTTCCAAGAAATTCCAAAACCATTCAGCTTCTTCACCGGCTTTATCTAAGGTTATGGATTCAACCTCCATTGTAGAGCGGGCAATACAAGTTTGTTTGGACGACTTCCAAGATACCGCTCCTCCACCAAAAGTGAATACGCATCCACTTGTAGACTTAGAATCAGTTGAATCAGTGATCCAATTTGCATCACAGTATCCCTCAATCACCGCAGGATATTTACTATAGTGCAAAACAAAGCCTTGGGTATGTTCTAAATATCTCAAAACACATTCCATTGCCATCCAATTAGATTGGCCTGGATTGCTCGTGTATCGACTAAATTTACTTATAACACAAGCTATATCTGGTCGTGTAAAATTCTTGATATACATTAAGCATCCCAACACACGAGCATAATCCAATTGTGATATGCTTTGGCCTTTGTTCTTTGCTAATGCAAGATTCACGTCAATTGGAGTCTTTGCAACTTTAAACCCTAAGTGCTTGAATTTTCAAGTATTGTTTTAATATAATAAGAATTTCACAATGCCAGACCTTGAGGAGTCTTATGGATCTTAATCCCCAGAATTAAATCAGAAACTCCCAAGTCCTTCATATCAAACTTGCCAGTTAACATACGCTTAGTCACATTTATGTTGGCAATATCATTACTCATTATCAACATATCATCCACATATAAGCATACAATGACTATGTGATTTGGAACATTTTTAAGTACACACTTTTATCACATTCATTTATCTTAAAACCATTTGACAACATTGTTTGGTCAAATTTTGCATGCCATTGTTTGGGTGTTTGTTTTAGTCTGTTAAAGAGACTTAACAAGTCTATATACCTTCTTTTTATCTGGAACCACAAACCCTTCGGGTTATTCCATGTAGTTTTCTTCCTCCAACTCTCCATTTAAGAAAGCCGTCTTAACATCCATTTGATAAATTTCAAGACCATAAATTGCAGCTAACGCTACTAACGTTCGTATGGACGTAATTCTTGTAACCGGAGAGTATATATCAAAATAATCAAGACCTTCTCGTTGTCTATACCTTTTGACCACAAGTCTTGCCTTATATTTATCAATAGTGCCATCATCTTTCATTTTCCTCTTAAAGATCCATTTAGAACCCAACGATTTATTTTCAGGAGGAAGATAAACGAATTCCCATGTATGGTTGTTCAATATGGATTCTATTTCACTATTGACTACCTCTTTCCAAAATAATGATTTCTAAGAAGACATAGTTTCTTTAAATGTTCGAGGCTCATTCTCCAATAAGAACGCCACAAAATCTAGTCTAAATGAAGTAATCTTTGACGTTTACTACGTCTTGGATCCTCCTGATTAGATGTACTTTCTTTTGTTTCTTCCCGAGGTCATTTAGATACTTCACCAATCGACTCACATTCCTTTTTATACGGATATATTTTTTCAATGAACTCAACATTATCTGATTCTATAACCGTATTATTATGAATGTCGGGATTTTCTGATTTATGAACCAGAAATCGATATGCTTTACTATTGGTCGCATATCCTATGAAAATACAATCAACAATTTTCGGTCTTATTTTTACCCTTTCGGGTTTAGGAACTTGCACTTTTTCCAAACACCCCCACACTTTAAAATAATTCAAGTTGGGTTTCCTTCCTTTCCATTTTTCATATGGAATGGATTGTGCTTTTCTATGGGGTACTCGATTTAGTATTCGGTTAGCCGTAAGAACGGCTTCCCCCCAATAGTTTTGTGGCAAACCAGAACCTATCAACAATGCATTCATCATCTTCTTTAATGAACGATTCTTTCTTTTCGCAATCCCATTGGATTGGGGCGTGTAAGACCGTTGTTTGATGAATAATTCCATCTTATAAACATGTTTCTTCAAAAGGAGATTCATAGTCACCAACCCTATCACTTCTTATCATTTTGATTTTCTTGTTAAGTTGCGTTTCAACTTCATTTTTGTATTGCTTGAATGTGTTTATTCGTTCATCTTTACTATTAAGTAAGTAAACATAGCAATATCGAGTACTATCGTCAATAAAAATTATGAAATACTTTGTTCCACCGCGAGATGGTATTGACTTCATGTCGCAAATATCTGTGTGAATTAAGTCTAAAGGATTTGAATTCCTTTCAACTAACTTATAAGGATGTTTAACATACTTAGATTCCACACATATTTGACATTTTGATTTGTCGCATTCAAACTTAGGCAATACGTCCAAATTAATCATTTTCTGCAAGGTTTTATAATTGACGTGACCCAAACGTATATGCCATAATTCATTTGACTCAAGTAAGTAAGACGAAGCTGAAATTTTATTATTATTCTCAACAACCATTACATTCAGCTTGAAAAGGCCCTAAGTGAGGTAACCTTTTCCTACAAACATTTCGTTCTTACTTATTACAACTTTATCGGATACAAAAACACACTTAAAACCGTTCTTAACAAGAAGTCTAGCAGAGACTAAGTTCTTCCTAGTCTCGGGAACATGAAGGACGTTGTTCAAAGTCACCACCTTGCCAGAAGTCATTTTTAGAAATATCTTACCACATCCTTCAATCTTAGCCGTTGCAGCATTTCCCATAGAAAGTGTCTCTTTGAGTCCAACATGAGGATATGTAGCAAAGGCTTCTCTTACAGCACAAACATGGTGAGTGGATCCAGAATCAATCCACCACTCCTTAGGATTTCCCACCAGGTTGCATTCAGAAAGCATAGCACACAAGTCATCAACATCTTCGTGCTTTTCAACCATGTTTGCTTGACCCTTCTTCTTGTCTTTCTTTGGAGCACGACAATCTACAAATCTGTGTCCAGATTTTCCACAGTTGTAGCAATTCCCATTGAACCACTTTTTGCTTGAGTTGTTTTTCAGTCCAGAAGCCTTCTTCCTCTTTCTGTTATTCTGAGGAGCATCCTTAACAATGTTTGCTCCCATTATTGTTAAGTTTCCATGGCCTTTCTTTTCAGCAACTTTGTTGTCCTATTCGATTCTCAACCGAACAATGAGATCTTCAAGGGACATCTCCTTCCGTTTGTGTTTCAAGTAATTTTTGAAGTCCTTCCACAAAGGAGGCAACTTCTCAATTATCGCTGCAACTTGGAATGCTTCATTGATGACAAGACCTTCAATGAAAATTGTATTAGTAAATATAATAAAATTAATACTTTCAACATCAGTATTAATTCGAATTATTCCTTCAGCTAAGAGATTGTGAATAATCACTTGCAATTCCTAGACCTGGGTAATAACAAACTTGTTATTTACCATTTGTAGTCCAAAAATTTAGCGGCAACGAATTTCTTCAACCCGACATCTTCAGTTTTGTATTCTTTCAAGCGCAACCCACAGTTCTTTTAATGTCTCCACATTACTATAGACGTTATACGGATCATCCTCCAGTCTGCTAAGAATGTAATTCTTGCATAGAAAATCAGAATGCTTCCACGCCTCAGTCACGAGGAAATGTTCATTTTCTGGAGTTTCGTCGGGAAGAACAAGAACATCTTCCTTAATGAACTTCTGCAGACTTAAAGTAGTCAAGTAGAAGAACATCTTCTGCTGCCACAGCTAGAAATCAATCCAGAAATATTTTTCGAGTTTTTCTGTCGCTGCCAATGCTGGTGGTCGGCTTGTCAATGCATTGGCAGTCGTCATCGGAACAGTTTGGTTTCCGTTTTCACTCGTCATTTCTGTAAACGAATGACACAAACAAATGTTTAAACTACTGTAGTATAAAATCACGTAGATTTTATTCTCCAATGGAGTAGAAAATCGCCACGAAGGCTTTAATCTCCAGAATAGTAAATAAAACACAAATACAGAAAACAAACATTAAATTCCTTAAGCTTGTTCGTAAGCTGTATTTGTAAAATAATTCTAGAGAAAATACAATAGCATATCAGAAATAGAAACGAAACAGAAGTTAATCCGTGCCCACTGAATTCACAGTGTTTCTTTAAGGAATTTAACCCCTCCTAGTACCCGTGTTTCAGCGAACACAAAGTTCGGTAGCAAATCACACATACTGTTTCTTTCTTTGAAGTTAAAAGTACGCGGAAGAAAGGAGGAGAACCCAGAAAATCGTACGGAAAATCTGAGAGAATGGAATGGTATTTATAGCCAATGTTGGTGTGATGACCTTAGGGGTCATTTTATGAACTAAGACTCCGTTCTAGGCTTGAATTGGCGAAAGTTAGAAATTTGGCGATTTTGGTCGACAGTGAAAAATTAGGTATCGGGGCCGGAATGGAATTCTGAAAGTTGGAGTAGGTTTGTAGTCTCATTTGTGATATGTGAGCAAAATATTAGGTTATTCGGACGTGGTTTGATAGGGTTCGACGTCGTTAGCAAGTTTGGAAGTTTAGAAGTTCTTAGGCTTAAATCCGAGGTTGATTTGGTATTTTGGTGTTGTCTTGAGTTTTCTGGAGGTTCGACTAAGTTCGAGTAGTGATATACGACTTGTTTGAGTTGTTGGTTGAGGTCTCGAGGGTCTCGAGTGAGTTTCGAATAGGTTTGGGTTGTGTTGTGCTCGTTTTATTTATGTTTCGATGTCGTTTCTTCAAGCATAAATGATATCATATTGAACAAATAAGTTTTGGTTTCTGTTTTTATTGAATTATTAGACCCGTATCGTCATTACAGACCCTTACCAAAAAGAATCATCGAATTTGGATATCGTATGAGGATTTTATGGTCATTTTACTAAAGTTGCCAGATTTTTCAGATTAATTATGGAATTACCACTGACGGCGAATTTAATTTTTTTTATTATTTGCAAATATTAAAACCTACATATCTCCTTCATTATAAGGTCAAATTGAGTGATTCAAAAGCCTAACTTAATTAGAATTTCACAAGGAATCCATTGGAGGCATAAAAAGCGAGTTTCAGGATCGTTTGACATGAAAAACGAGGCAGAATATCTGGCAGAAAAATATATAAAATAAGGGTTTGTTAATTCGGTCATATTTTAAGTTGCGGAGTTCGGATTTGAGTGATTTTGGAGGCTATTTTCATCATAGGGATTAGGGTAAGTGTTCTTTACTGATTTTGGTTATGTTTCATGAATCCATCTTCGTTGTTGGGATTTGAGTGATGATTTTAAAGTGAAATTGAGGGAGTTAGGGCTCGAGTTTTGGAGAGCTTTAGGTAGGGATTTGAGGGACCAAACAAAGTCCGATTTTGACAAATTTTACATGGTTAGACTCGGGAGAGGACGAGGATTTTGATTCCGCCATTTTTGACTGATTTCGAGATATGGTCTCGGGGGTCGGATTTTGGCCAATTTCTTATTTTTGGCATATTTTGTAGTTTTTATTGTGGAATTAGATTAGTTAGCCTATGTTGATGGTATTAATCTGATTATGATTAGATTCGAGCGGGTTAGAACAAAATTCTAAAGGAAAACCTGTGATTGAACAGTGAGTGGCCTGTAGAATTGAGGTAAGTGCTTGGTTTAACCTTGACTTGAGGGAATAGGAATCCCCAACTTAATTGTTATGTTAAATTGCATGTGTGTGGTGTATAGGTGAGGTAACGAGTATCTATGCACTACCAAATGGTCTGCTTACATGATCCCTTCCCCGTTTCTAATTTAATTGCTTTATATTTTTAACTGTTTCATGTTCATTGTTGTTTCTATAATTACTTGGCTTGTTATATTATTGTAAGTCTTGTTGCAATCATTTTTGGAAAAGCATTAATTGTTTTCCTTGGTTTCATTGTGGTACATAAAAACTGAGTGGGTTGACATTGTTTTACGAGATGTAAATATATATAGATATAGATATATATATCCTGTGGTTTCATTCTGAGATATTATTTATGAAGTTTGTGAGAACTACTGTTTATCGTTTATGACTGTTGAGACAAAAGTATTGTGAAAGGCTTGGCCTGAATTGTGAAAGTTTTTAATAAGTAAATAAATTGATAGTGATAGGGGTGGACATGTGAAATAAATGATAGTGCTAAGGGTGGACAAGTGAAATAAATGATAGTGATAAGGGTGGACATGTGAAATAAATAATAATGATAAGGGTGGACAAGTGAAATAAAATATAGTGATAAGGGTGGACAGGTAAAGTAAATGATAGTGATAAGGGTGGAGGGGTGGGATCGGGTTGCACGCCGCAATAAGTAATTGATAAGGGAGGGCGTTTATGATTTATTGATTTTAAATACAACANAAATCGAGCCACGAACTAATTATATAACTATAAGACTATCTCAGGGTCTGGTGTCACAATTCACGAACTTCTAAGAATACTACAAATAATGGGCTGAAAGAAATAGTGTAATTGTTTTTAATATAATAAAAACAGTATCTAAAGAACTAAGAGAAAACTCCAGGAATATGCGGACGCCGGCAGATCTACCTCGTGTCTCCGAATGATGAATGCGGGCTACTAAAAATCTCCTAGCGCTGGCCGGTACCTGGATCTGCACAAAATAGTGCAGAGTGTAGTCAGTACAACCGACCCCATGTACTGAGTAAGTGTCGAGCCTAATCTCGACAAAGTAGTGACGAGGCTAAGGCGGGCAATTATAACATATCTTATATATATATATATATATATATATATAAGATATGTTATAATTGCCCGCCTTAGCCTCGTCACTACTTTGTCGAGATTAGGCTCGACACTTACTCAGTACATGGGGTCGGTTGTACTGACTACACTCTGCACTATTTTGTGCAGATCCAGGTACCGGCCAGCGCTAGGAGATTTTTAGTAGCCCGCATTCATCATTCGGAGACACGAGGTAGATCTGCCGGCGTCCGCATATTCCTGGAGTTTTCTCTTAGTTCTTTAGATACTGTTTTTATTATATTAAAAACAATTACACTATTTCTTTCAGCCCATTATTTGTAGTATTCTTAGAAGTTCGTGAATTGTGACACCAGACCCTGAGATAGTCTTATAGTTATATAATTAGTTCGTGGCTCGATTTATTTATTAGTTTATTATTTTATTTATGTAGTTAAATCGTTAAAAATCATTATATTTAATTTAATTTAAATTTGTCTTATTGTGTTTAAGTAAATAATAAAAGGAAAATAGCTAATTGAATTCTAACATTGGCTTGCCTAGCAAGTATGGTGTTAGGCGTCATCACGATCCCTAAGGTTGGGAATTTGGGTCGTGACACTTGAGCTGAAAACTGAAGAGGTGCAACTCTTCAGAATGGTTGTTTATGTAAAACAGCCATATTGCCATAACATAAATGGCTATTTATGCAATAATAAATCGGGAATTCAAGAGGGAGGTTAACTTTCAGTTACAAAACCGAAAACCTGAAAACGGGTAACGAAAAAACATTTAATATTCCGTTGGATTTAATATTAATATTCCGTTGGATTTCTGTTAATGTTTACTATTAACAAATTAATTTGGTCCGAAAAATTAATCAATCAATCAATTGACCGAGCGACGCTGACAACGACGCGAGGCTTGCCTTCTTCTCAACTCTTTAAGAGCTAGAAGAAGAGCAATTGTTTATATATCCATCAAAAACTTTTTCCTCTTCCAATATGAGACAATGACCCTTTGTCAAGAGCGAAACTCAAACATTTCATTTTCCCTCCATTTTTCATTCTCCCCTTTTAAAGATATATTAATGCTTAAAAACCCAACACCAACATTTTCTGAAAAAGGGTTTACCGTTCAACTTAATTATAGATTAGAATTACCCTTGATTGAAATTGTATTAGGAGTCGAAGGATAAATATGAGACCTTTTGTTTCTAATGAAACAATTATAGCATGTTTAGTCGTGTTTCTTTTTTAACAAAATATTTTTTTCCAAAGTTAATGTATTTTGCCTAAGCTAAGGAATTTTCTTTTTCGATTAAAAGTAGAAACAATTTTTGATAAGGAGAAAAAAGTAACTTCTCTTGAAAAGTACCATTTTCAAAGCACTTTTGAAAATAATACACCTAGAAGCACATCTTAACAAACTTTGTTAAATACTAATTATTGCTTAGAATTACTTTTCAAATTAATTAGTTGAATACTAAAACTATACCTCACCAAAATTACTTTTTTTAACGCACAAAAAAAAATTACTTTTCTGGATATGTGTTAGAGGATACTTCGTACTGCTGGGATTCTGGGGACCAGTGGGGTCTCGTTTGCTACATTTCAGTTTTCTGGTGCTGCTTTCACTTGGTGGGAGTCTTTCGAGAGGCGTAGGCCTATTGGTTCATCACCCCTCACATGGCAACAATTCTCCACTATCTTCTTGGAGAAGTATGTTCCCCAGTCTCACAGGGAGGAGCAGCGCAGTCAGTTTGAGCAGCTGCGTCAGGGAGAGATATCAGTGACGTAGTATGAGATGTATTTTTCAGAGTTGGCTCGTCATGCTGCTGAGTTAGTCCCTACTGATTGGGAGAGGATCAGGAGGTTCGTGGACGGCCTCACTTATCAGCTCCGTATTTTGATGACTAGAGAGAGGGTGTTGATAACTAGTGTTTTGTACTATTATTTACTCTCATTTTCTTAGGTTTGAGGCAACAATTGACTTAATTAACCCCAAATTTTGATGCAAGTTGATTGAATTGCAGGATCTGAATTGATTTGTAGATATTGATCCAAAAGTACCTCAAAAAGGAGCAGAACTTGCAAAATCCCAGAACCCAGCTAAACCGCTGCAGCGCCCATTTTTTCGCTACAACGTTTGTCCCATCGCTAGAGCAGATTTCTCTTCGCTACCACGCTGCAAACTTTAGAGAGCTGTTTTCCTAGGCTAAGCACAACGCTGTCCGCGCCAATTTTTTTGCTGCAGCGGTCCATCTACCGTTGCAGCGCCCATTTATTCGCTGGATGCGATTGACTAACTTCAGAGAGATGGCAAAGAGGGGATTTCATGATTTCATGATTCCGCGATCAACAGTATTAATCCGCTGCCGCGCTTCAGCCACCGCTGCAGCGTTTCAGTAATTCGCTGGGCGCGAAGTTGAAGAATTAGAGAACTGCAAAGTGCAAAACCACTTTAGCGTCCATTAATCCGCTGCAGCGAAAGACTCTTCGCCGCAGCGCTCAAAAATACGCTGGGAGCGGATTCTCCGTAGGGGCATTTTTGTCCAGTATTTTCAGCCTTGTATAAATAGATCTTTTCTTCATTTTTAGGGTATCAACCGTTTGGAGAACACGTGAATTGTGCATTTTGACTATTTTGAGTAATTTTAGCTTAGATTTAGCCATAGTTCTTCAATTATTATCTTGTAATTTACAATTATGAGCTTAAATTCATCTTCTACTTGTGTTTCTTCTTAAAATATGAGTAGCTAGACCCTTAAGCTAGGGTTGTGACCCAATCCTAGTGTGGGTACTTAATGGGTTTTAAATATTTGAGTGATTATGTGTATGGGTGTTTGATATTTAGCTTAATTTGTGCATAAATCTCAGATTTAGTGGTTGCAAACACTATTTCAAGCCTTAATGACTAGGGTCACTCTTGAGAAAGATGACCCACGTCTAGGTAACTAAGCTAACAAAATATTGGGGTGAGCTCAAAAGGTTGATAGACCCAATAAAAGGGTGGATGCTAGAGATAACTACACCCGATTTGAGCCAATTCGTGTGATTCAATGAAAACACTCAATTGTGCTTGAGAAGGACAAATTGGGCAAAGTCACCCATATTACCGAGAGGTAGTGGGTGAGAAACTTTACATGAGGTTATGCTTTTCACCCACATTTCACATTGTCACTCTCGATTGTAAACCCGTTAGTCACTCACCTAGGAGGAAGTCACAACCCTAGTCCCTTTATCAACTGAGAAAACCTACAAAAAGATATTAGTTAGCTAGTTCATAGTTCAATTAGATTAAATCATAGTACAATTACAACAACCTTATTATGAGAAGTTTAATTAAGAACATGACACGCCACCCGATCACTTAGACACTCAACTCCCACATTCTTAGCTCCCTGTGCAAATCGATCCCGACCCTTCGGGTAAAATCTGCATTGAGCCCCGTACTTGCTACTCTTTAGTGGTATAGGCGGGAGCCGGTCACTTTTTGGCGCCGTTGCCGGGGAGATTTTACGGTGTTGATTATATACGTGAATAGTGGTGTCAATTGTTGTTCTTTCCTTCTGTTTCTAACATGTGTGTTTAAATTCAATTCAGGTACAAATGGCAGATCCTTTGGGAAATATCATTCTGGGGGAGGAGTTATATGACAATGGAGAGGAAGAATTAAATCAAGTACCTTCACATCCTAGACGAGGCCGACAGACCTATCTTAATGATGAAATTCCAGACCCTCCCCCGCCTCCACCTCCCAGAGCTTCCCCTCGGGTGCTACCAAACGAGGGGTATGCGAGTTCTATTGTCCTGCCTAGAATCCGGGCGGGGAACTTACAAATCACAAATGTGATGCTGACACTCTTGGAGCAGCGTGGGTACTTCACAGGAGCTCCGCACCAGAATGCTTACAAACATTTAAAGGGGTTCGTTGATACCTGCTGGGGGAGAAAGCAAACAAACGTCTCAGAGGATGCATTAAGGCTTCAGCTATTTCCTTTCTCTCTCCGAGGGATAGCCCTAGATTGGCTTGAGCGACTCCCCAACCATTCCATATCCACATGGGATGAGTTGGCGGACAAGTTCATCATTAAATTCTTCTCTCCTGGGCACATGGCTGCATTAAGAGATGAAATATTGTCTTTCAAGAAAGCACCAAATGAGCATCTTCATGAGATATGGGAGCGGTACAGAACCATGGTAAATGAGTGTCCAAACAATGACATGACCGAGGCCATGATACATCAGACCTTCTACCGAGGCATAAATACCACTAATCAGTGTGTGGTCAATCAATTCGCCGGAGGCAACTTTATGAAGCTAACTTACACTGAGGCATGTGAAATCTTAAATGAAATGGCTGACACATCGTCGGCATGGCAAAGTAGAGCAAATGTGCCTCAAGGTGATCCTAGTGTTATTAACCTCCACAAAGAGATCCAAGATCATGGGCAAGCAATTGCCGAGCTTACCACCACCATGAATCAACTTGCTAAGGCCCAACTTCAACAAATATAAAGCCCAAAGCAAGTGCATGCTATGGAGGGGGTAAATCTTTTGGTGAACAAGCAAAGGCCTCAAGGGAATCAAATGCAAAATAACAATGACCAATGCGACCATGGGGTGAGCGGGTATAATCAAGAAGAATCTTATGGTGATCAAGATGAAGATGTGATGTATGCCAACAATTTTCAAGGGCAAAGTAACAATCAAGGAAGCAATCAAAATTGGAATAATCAAGGGAACAACCAAAGTTGGAACAATAAAGGCAAAGCAATTGGAACACTAATAACAACTCAAGCAATTAGCGAAACAACAACCAACATTGGGGAAGCAATCATGGCAATTGGGGTGGTAATGGTAATAGGGGGTTGGGATTTCAAAGGCCCCCAATGTACCAACAACCAAGCAATCCACCCCTGTATCAAGTACAAGGCCAAGGTTCCTCAAGTAATGACATGGGTAGAATTGAGCAAATGTTCAAACAAATGATGGAACGCAATGCGGATTCAGATGCTCAACTTGCTTCCCATAACACCTCCATTCGAAATCTTGAAGTTCAAATGGGAAAAATCTCACAAGCCTTGAACACACGCCCGAAGGGAGCACTACCTAGTGATACGGTGGTGAACCCCAAGGGTGGGAACAACAACAACAATACCGGTCACGCCATGGCGGTGACCACAAGAAGTGGACGAGGTGGTGAGGCTAGTTCTTCAAAGCAAAAGAGAGTTGTTGATAATGATGATGACTTGCAAAATGATGAGGTTCCGATTGAGGTTGAACATGTGGTGGAAGACCCAACAACTAGTGAAGTGAGAATTGATATTCATGATCATGAGGAGGAATTGCAAAGTGGCGTGAACCCGTCTAGGGAACACGTATTTGACATGCCCGAACCGGTTGTGTTGAAAGCAAAGGTACCATTTCCTAGGCCTCCTCCTCCCTATCCTCAAAGGTTGGAAAAGCAAAAGAATGAGAACCAGTTCAAGAAATTCATCGACATGGTGAAAATTTTATCCATCAATGTTCCTTTGGTTGAAGCACTTGAACAAATGCCCGGGTATGCCAAGTTCATGAAGGACTTGGTCACAAAGAAAAGGTCAATGGAGTGTGAAAATATAAAATGACTCATCAAGTGAGTTCAATAGTGCACTAAATGGCACCCAAGCTTGAAGACCCCGGGGCATTCACCATTCCTTGTACAATTGGTAGTGCAGATTTTGCCAACGCATTGTGCGACTTGGGAGATAGCATAAATTTGATGCCATACTCGGTCTTCAAAACCTTGGGGATTGGTCAACCTAGGGCTACTTCCATGCGTCTTCAAATGGCAGATCGATCTATGAAGCGGCCTCTAGGAATCATTGATGATGTGTTAGTGCGGGTTGACAAGTTCATCTTGCCCGCGGATTTTTTATCTTGGATTATGAGGTGGATTATGAAGTTCCTATCATCTTGGGAAGTCCCTTACTTGCAACGGGGAAGGCCTTAGTTGACGTGGAGGCCGGTGAGCTCACCTTCCGGGTGGGTGATGAAAAGGTCGTGTTCCACATTTGCAAGTCAATGAAGCAACCAAATAGCACGGAGGTGTGTTCTTTCATGGACCTTGTCACCGAGGTCATTATTGATGAAACAAGATCAATGATAAATGTTGAAGATCCCGTGGAAGCAGCTTTATTGAACCATGATGATATTGTGGTGGATGGCTTGATCAAGTGTACCAATGCTCTACAAAGCAGGGGTTTTTATTCATATGGTCCTCGAAAGTTATCCTTGGATTTGGAGAATCAGAAAACTCCTCCGACAAAGCCTTCAATTGAAGAGCCACCTACCTTGGAGTTGAAGCCACTTCTACCACACCTCAGGTATGAACTTTTGGGTCCTTCTCGTACTTAACGTGTTATACTTTCATCTTGCCTAACATAATTGCAGGTAGACTCTACTATCAAAGTGCTAAAGAAGGGGAAGAAGGCCATAGGTTGGACACTTGCTCATATTCGGGGAATAAGCCCCGCATTTTTTATGCTCAAGATCATTCTTCAGGATGGAGCAAAGCCTTCCGTAGAACACCAATGGAGGCTAAATGAGGCAATGCAAGAGGTTGTGAAGAAAGAAATAATCAAGTGGCTCGATGCTGGGGTCGTCTACCCAATCTCTGATAGTTCTTGGACTTCTCCGGTCCAATGTTTTCCAAAAAAGGGTGGCATGACCGTGGTACAAAATGACAAGAATGAACTTATTCCAACAAGGACAGTCACTGGTTGGTGGGTATGCATGGATTACCGAAAATTGAACAAAGTGACCCGCAAGGATCACTTCCCTTTGCCTTTCTTGGACCAAATGCTTCACAGACTTGCAGGGAGATCTTTCTATTGTTTCTTGGATGGGTATTCAGGTTATAATCAAATCTTGATAGCTCCGGAAGACCAAGAAAAGACAACCTTCACTTGTCCTTATGGGACATTTGCTTTCTCCAGGATGCCTTTTGGATTGTGCAATGCACCCGCTACATTCCAGCGGTGCATGATGGCAATTTTCACTGATATGGTTGAAGACTTTCTAGAGGTATTCATGGATGATTTCAGCATGGTAGGGGACTCCTTTGATGAATGCTTGAAAAACCTTGATAAAGTCCTTGCCCGTTGTGAAGAAACCAATCTAGTGCTCAACTGGGAAAAATGTCACTTTATGGTTGAAGAAGGAATAGGTCTGGGCCACAAAATCTCAAAGAATGGAAGTGAAGTAGACAAGGCCAAAATCGAGTTCATTTCCAAATTGCCTCCTCCGACCTCGGTGAAGGGAGTCCATAGCTTTCTTGGGCATGCAGGGTTCTACCGGCGCTTCATTAAAGACTTTTTGAAGGTGGTGAATCCTCTTTGCAAGCTATTGGAAAAAGATGCCAAGTTCCACTTTGATGACAACTTTATGAGAGCATTTGAGTTGTTGAAGCAAAAGCTTACTAGCACGCTAGTTTTCATCTTGCCGGATTGGAGCTCTCCTTTTGAGCTAATGTGTGATTCTAGTGATGTGGTAGTGAGGGAGGTTTTGGGCCAGGGTGAACAAAATTTTTCACCCCATCTATTATGCAAGCAAGACCATGAACTCCTCCCAAATGAACTACACCATCACCGAAAAAGAGTTGTTGGCTATAGTCTTTGCAATGGAGAAATTCGGTCCTTACCTTATGGGCGCCAAGGTGATTGTGCACACCGACCATGCGGCGCTCCGGTACTTAATGATGAAAGAGGATTCCAAGGCTAGGCTCATGCGATGGGTGTTATTGCTTCAAGAGTTTGATTTGGAGATCGTTGATAGAAAGGGGAGTGAGAACCAAGTTGCCGACCATCTTTCCCGTTTGGAAGAGCAAGGGAGACCAAGTGATGGTCTTGAGATTAATGACAGCTTCCCGGATGAACAACTTCTATCCGTCTCTTTGCATGATATGCCAAGGTTCGCGGATATCGCCAACTACATTGTCACCGGTGTTGTCCCGTTTGAGATCTCTTCTAACCAAAGGAAGAAGCTTAGACGGGATAGCATGGATTATTATTGGGATGAACAGTATTTATTCAAGATATGCAATGATGGTGTCATTCGGCGTTGTGTTCCCAAAGAAGAGTAAGGGTCAATTCTTGAGTCATGCCACTCCTGACCTTATGGTGGTCATCATGGAGGGGAAAGGACCGCTTCAAAAGTCTTAAGTTGTGGTTTCTTTTGGCCTACTTTGTACAAGGATGCTAGTGAGTTGGTGAAAAGGTGTGATGAATGCCAAAGAGTGGGTGGCATATCCAAGAAAGATGAAATGCCTGTCACTACAATCCTTGAGGTGGATATCTTCGATGTTTGGGGAATTGATTTTATGGGGCCCTTTTTTAGTTCATGTGGAAACACCTACATACTTGTGGCGGTGGACTATGTTTTGAAATGGGTGGAAGCCATGGCTTTGCCCGACAATGAACCCGTAGTGTGGTTGGTTTTCTAAAGAAGAATATTTTCACAAGATTTGGGACACCACGTGCCATCATCAATGACGGAGGTTCTCATTTTTGCAATAGGGCCTTTGATTCATTGTTAGCCAAGTATGGAGTCAATCATAAAGTGTCTACTCCGTACCATCCTCAAGAAAGTGGCCAAGTTGAAGTGTCTAATCGTGAAATCAAGAACATTTTGGCAAAGACAGTGAATGCGAATCGGATTGATTGGTCCCTTAAGCTTGATGATTCTCTTTGGTCTTACCGGACTACTTTCAAAACACCCATACCGGTTGGTGTATGGCAAGGCATGTCATCTTCCGGTGGAATTGGAAAACAAGGCACTATGGGCATTGAAGAAGTTGAACTTGGATTGGGACACAACTGCAAATCTTAGAGTTGACCACCTTAATGAGCTAGATGAGTTTAGATTTCATGCATATGCTAGTTCTTCTTTGTACAAAAAGAAAATCAAGTACTTGCACGACAAGTATGCCAAAGACCGGGAATTCAAGGTGGGATACTTGGTGCTTATTTTCAATTCTAGGCTTCGTCTCTTCCCAGGTAAACTCAAGTCTAAGTGGAGTGGCCTGTTTGAAGTTGTATTGGTTACACCCTTTGGTGCTCTTGATCTAAAAAACAAGAATGGGGAAATTTTTCGTGAGAATGGGCACCGAGTCAAGCATTATCTGGGAAAATTTGATGATAGCCATGTGGTGGCTTTGCTGAAATTCCTTTGAACATGGTAACTTGCGTCGTGTCACGACGTTAAATCAGGCGCTTCTTGGGAGGCAACCCAAGCGTTTTCTTTTCTTTGTTTTTGGATTGGTTTTGGTAGGATAGAGTTTTTGTGAACTAACCAGTTGTAAAGTTGATGCAGGACTTGGTGGATGCAGTGTAAGTGAAAATTTGGAAACTGGGCAAAGTAGAAAGATTCTGCTGCAGCGGTCAAAAATCCGCTGTCAACGGTGACCAAGCGCTGCAGCGGAAAACAACCGCTGACAGCGGTCCATTTGGTCCCAAAAATAGGCTCTCTGAATCTCCACTCTGCTGCAGCGTTCACTATTTCGCTGTCGCTGAGTGCACTTCGCTGTGGCGATGGAATTCCGCTGCAGCGGTGAAGGTAAGAATTAAGCAGGTTTGAAAAGAAAAAAAGTGCGGTCAATGGTAAAAATCCGCTGCCACGCTGGGTAAGTCGGTCGTGGGTCCCAACTGTTAGTATATATACTAAGGGTCCCTCACGTTTTACCCTTTTCACTCAATTGCTAATAAACCCTACATAGTTACTGTGCTTCACTCCTTCACTGCTCATCTAAGACCCTTAATTTCATCTTTCATCTACTTCAATTACTGATATGTTTCATGTTTTAATTCTCTTTAGTTGATTAATTGTTCTTAGTTTTAGGTTGTTTTATTGTGTTTTTCTTTTATTTTGATTTTTGCATAGAGTTATACAACCCTAATCCTTGATATTGAAGTGTTAATGAATTTTACAATGTTGGGGTAACACTTTATGGGTTCCTATGTGGGTAAAGGGCGTTTCATATGTACATTTTCATGAATTTTTTTCAAATTTTGATGAACCCTAACCTAAAAGAACTATGCCCTCGACCTCCGCTGCAGCGTTTTAGAATTCCGCTGATAGTGGAGGTCCAAATTATGATGTTTTCAAAGTGATGATTCCGCTGCATCGTTCTAGAAATCCGCTGACAGCGGTCCTGTGTAACGCTGCAGCGATCATAAAGCACGGACAACAATTTAGAGTTTCAGAGAGTTCACTCTCAGATCATTTCAAATTTCGCTATAGCGGCCAGATTTCCGCTGTCAGCGGTGGCCAAATGCTGCAGCAGTCCAAAAATCCACGGTTCACATTTTCTAAATTCAGAGAAGGGGTAGTCTGAGTCCCCTGATTCCGCTGCAGCGATTCTTTTTCGCTGACAACGGTTTGGTCCTGAGTACACTGTTTCATTCTCTGCTTCTGCAATTCTAGTTGGTACCTAAGTACAATGTATTGACAATGTGGGTTACATGTTTGCAGAGTATGGTGAGATCCAGAGGTGGACCTGAAAAGCAACCCGGGAGAGGCGACCCTTCAAGGGGTCGGGGCAAAGAAAAGTAACAAAACCACTAGGCCCGACACAAGCAGTTGGGAAGACACAAAAGAGAAAGGACAAGCCCCTCAGAGTCGGAGTCCAGTGAATACTTGCCCTCCCAGGAAGCTTTGGAGGGACAAAGTGGGGCAGCTCTAGCAGTTGCTTTATCAAAGCCAAGGAGACTCATCAATGATCCCACTAGCTCGGAGTCTTCTAATGATTTCTCTAGCCACTCAACCACTCTTCCAGAGGGAACAGGTGCAGCAGCCCAGTCAGCAGCCCCTCCTTCCATCAACCTCGAGAGCTCAGACGAGGGTCCTGATGATGGAAGGGGTGGAGACACTCTAGCACAGTCTGCTGGTATTCAACAGACCAGAAACCCCGTAGCATGGGAGGACCGGTTGGTTTCTGAACCGGACTACCATCAGTTTAGATAAATGTTTCCTCGGAGATCTGTCATCCCGGAAAAGCCCTTCATCATCAAGGACTTCCTACCCCTCAATCCCAATGTGAAAAAGCAGTTCTTAGAAAGGGAGGGGTGGGACTTTTCCAATACCCCGGTGGTTGATGAAAATGAGTATGTGCTGAAGGAGTTCTACACCAATGTGGCATTCACCAAAAAGGATACATACCTCACCAAAGTTCGCAACAAGAAAATCCTATAATGGAAGTGCTTTCAATGACTATGCGGGTTTCGGGAGGGTTGATGAGACTCGGTATTTGGAGAAGGTTAATCAGAAAGATTTGGCTCGCCCGTGGTTGGATTCCATCATTGCTACTCTAGGGACTACACCTTATTGTTTGGTTGGTGGCAGCCTCATCAAGAGGAATACACTGAGTTTTGAGGCCCGGGGATGGGCAACATTTGTGTGCAGCAAGATACACCCCATACTCCATGATAGTGATATGCCCCTTTCCAGGGCGGTGATAGTTGGGGCTATTATGGACAGTATCCCGATCAATATTGGGAACATCATGTGCACAGTGATAGAGCGGGTCGTGAATAGGAATGAGGCCTCTTATCATTTCCCCCATTTCCTAACTATGTATTTTTGAGACAACGAGATCGAGGGGAGGGATTTTGGTACATTTGTGAAGCCCTAGACAACTTTCTCTTGGTATCATTTGAAGGGGCCAGACAACCCCAAGCAAAGAGGGAAAGCCTCCACCTCTGCAGCCCCTGGTACTTCCACAACCATAGAGCCTTCCACTGTTGCTGAAGGCTCCGTTCCTTCTGAGGGGCCCACTGCGGCTGCTGCCCCTGATCCTCCATCAGACCCTGTTGTGCCCACACCAGTCTCAGTGCCATCATCATCCACCTATCCTCAGACAGCCCTGAAGGTGTCCCAGACTCTAGTTGGTATCACCAACTGGCTGCATGTAGCTTCATCTAGACTTTCTGATATTTCATCTACAGTTGCAGCTCAGTCAGCTCCGGCGACCATTGCATTGCCTCCGACTTTGGAGGACACATTGAGGAGCGTGGTGGACAACCAGAAGAAAATCTTGGAGACAATGAAGAAGCAACAAGCAGAGATCAATTATTTGGGAAAGTATGTGAAGAAAATGAAAAAGGCCTTGGATGATACAAAGAAGGTGAAGGAGAAGATGCATGAGACTCATAAAGCTTTGGTGAAGGATATGGCCAAGGTTGCTGCTGCGGTGGACATCCCCCTTGATCTTTTTCTAGGAGAGTCCGGACCCACTAACCCCGCTGTGGATGAGGCATACCTTCCACCGGCTCCAGTTCGTAGAGGTGCCATTCCCCAGACGGAGGACATGGAGATCAGCTAGAGGAGCCCAAGGGCCAGACTTCCATACAGGCACAAGACCCTCCTATCACCACTGGCGCAACATCTTCTTCATCAGCTCATGTTGACCCTTCTCCTATGCAGTCTGAGGCACCTTAGGGAGTTTCTTCTTACTCTCTCTTGCCCTTATCCCCTGTTTTATATTTTGGTTTGCTAGCATTGAGTACAATTCTCGTTCTTATTGGAGGGGTTGACCTCTACTTGTTGGTTGATAATTTCAGATAATTCGATGATTTTTGGGTTGTAATAACTGATAATACTCTTTTTCTTTTTCTTATTTACATTTCCGTACTTTTCATTTTAGTATGTATATATTCAGATTACCTACCTTATCATATGTATATATTCATCCCCTATTGTAAATATTCATTTTTGGTTTTTCATATTTTTTATTTTATAACTTCTTTAGCTTTTGCCAATTATAGTCTAACTTCTTATTTTATTTAGTAGCTTCTTTTTTATTTGCAACATCTTATTTTCTTTTTTGCGCTGTCAATAAGCCCCTAGTTTTCTTAAGGCCACGGTTCTTTCCAGTGGTGGAAATTGTGCGAACCGGGTGTCTCTTCCGTACGACAGACGGTGTGACGACCTTCTTAAGGGATTGAGTCAGTTTTTCATTTTTGTTTTTGTTTTTGTTTTTGGTTTTATTTTTATTTTCTTTTATTTCAATAGTAGTAAATAAATATGATTCAAATAAAGCTTCACTTGGCACCAACAGATAAAACTTCGACCTTATGGTTAAAGACAGATTACAAATGAGGCTAGTTCTAGTTGTGACCTTTAGAGTCTTAAGTTGACTGAAACTGTCGTCAGGTGGTGTTCATGGCCATATTTGAGTTTCAATTTGAACCAAGATTGTTGTGGGCACTCGACTCGATACTCTTTATCAATCCTAAGGCTTGTGAGGTGAGGTTTGTAATTTCATATCCCCAGTGCCGTGCCTAAAAGTCTAGAACTTGCCCCGAGTGTTTTTCTAGGAGACATCTTAAGTGAACTCGATTTGTGAGATGATCATAGGCCTTCCTTGAATCCATGCTGAAATTGAAAGACCTCTTTAGCCTACCTTGACATAATCCCTACTCAACCCCTTTTGAGCATGAGCCTACTTGTTCAAAAACCATGTTTTTAGCCTTCATCCGTTCTCTAAATACCCTCTCTTGGCACCCATTCTTTCCTTGAGGACTCTTGATGAAGAATAGGAAAAAATCATAAGTTTTGGGGGAGAGACGAGAAAATGCATAGTGATGAAAGGTTTGGTTATAAAAAATGGGCCAAAGAAAAGGTTGAAAAGCATAATGAACCAAAAAGGGAAAAGAAAAAGGGCGAAAGAACAAGCAAAAGTTTGAAAAAAAAAGAGAGGTTGAAATGATGAAAAATAACGAAAAGGGGAAGAAAATGAGCCCAAAGTAAAAGAAAGAGTGACAATGAGTCTCTCTAAATTCCCCAAGGAAAATGTGTGACTCAAAGAGTGAAGAGTGTCATGTGCAAGAAATGTGAAAAATTGGAGTGCTTAAGGGAAGATGTTCTACCAAAGCTCATTATGACCAAATTTGATCTAAAAAGCCTCCATTACATCCCGACAAAATTCTATAGGATCTCAAGTTGAGTGAACTTAGATTAGTGGTGATTTACATGAGGGGCAAGCTTATGGTACTTAAAGCCGGACTTGAGGCGTTCATTTGAGAGTGAAGATAGCACCCCATGATAAATCCAATTTTGTGAGTTATTCTTTATGGTGAGGTGAGCCCAAGGAAAGTAGAGGAGGAACAATCTGGGATCCACAGTGATTGAGGTGAAAGAGAGATGCTCTATGACGACCTTAGTCAACTCTTGAAACTTGGGTGTCACATTAGATCTAGCGATCTAGCAAATCATTGCATAAGTTTGTCAATAATTCATTTGTGTTGAGGATAGTCGTTAGTCCCAATTGAAGCTTGATGAATCACATCTTAATGGCTGAAATACTTTCTCTTTTCTTGTTACGGAGGTGGGAGTTATTTTGTTTGCTTGAGGACAAGCAAAGACTAAAGTTTGGGAGAGTTGATAACTAGTGTTTTGTACTATTATTTACTCCCATTTTCTTAAGTTTGAGGCAAAAATTGACTTAATTAATCCCACATTTTGATGCAAGTTGATTGAATTGCAGGATCTAAATTGATTTGTAGATATTGATCCAAAAATACCTCAAAAAGGAGCAGAACTTGCAAAATCCCAGAACCCAGCTAAACCGCTTCAACGCCCATTTTTCCGCTGCACCGTTTGTCCCGTCGCTGCAACAAATTTCTCTTCACTGCCACGCTGCAAACTTCAGAGAGCTGTTTTCCTAGGCTAAGCACAACGATGTCCGCGCCACTTTTCCGCTGCAGCAGTCCATCTACCGTTGCAACGCCTATTTATCTGCTGGATGCGGTTGACTAACTTCAGAGAGATGGCAAAGAAGGGATTTCATGATTCCGTGGTCAGCGGTATTAATTCGCTGCCGCGCTCCAGCCACTGCTGCAGTGTTTCAGTAATCCGTTTGGCGCAAAATTGAAGAATCAGAGAACTACAAAGTGCAAAACCATTGTAGCGGCAATTAATCCGCTGCAACGAAAGACTCTTCGCCCCAACGCTCAAAAATACGTTGGGAGCGGATTCTCCGTAGGGGCATTTTTGTCCAGTATTTTCAGCCATGTATAACTAGATCTTTTCCTCATTTTTAGGGTATCAGTCGTTTGGAGAACACGTGAATAGTGCATTTTTACTATTTTGAGTAATTTTAGCTTAGCTTTAGCCATATTTCTTCAATTATTACTGTCACGCCCCAAAATCGAGGGGCGAGATCGGTGCATAACCGGATGAACCCAGTCAAGCGAACCTGATTTGCCTTTCCTACCCAATGCGTATTCCCGTGGTTATAGCATACATTACTTATATAAAATAGCAAGAGACCGGCAAATCGTGTATTCACAACATAAAGTCCATTCTTCCTCTTATAACGATTTAATATTTTATCTTTCCAAAACATACATACTAAATACAACATTCCCGATACGGGATCACGATTATGAGTAAGTACAACAACCACCCAAAATATATTTACAACCCACATAAAAGATGGGAAAGAACCACTATCGGCGATCGGCACTACGTGCTACAGAACCACCAACATCCATATAAAAGATGTAGCGCCCCCGACAAAAGGGACGTTATTACCATTGAATAGTACTAGTATGTATGAACAAACCTATTCTAGATAGGGTAAACATCAACAGTCAAAGACACAAATAGAGACATCATACGACGATTCACCGAAGCAAGGGAAAACACAAACAAGAATTTCCACATCCCCCATCCCGTTTTGCCATCTTTTGGTTAATGTTTTTTTAAGTTCATCTTGTTATTATTATTACTGATCAACCATGTCGTTGTCACGCGGAGTCCGATCTCTGCCCGATCGGCTAAGCCATCCTAGGTGAGGCCCAAATATTATCACATCTCATATCACCACCGTGGCATGTTCACACAGAGTCCGGTCACTGCCCGACCGGCTAGGCCATCTCAACTGAAATAGTAAGGCTATAATCATCATCATATCACAATTTCATGTCTCCATCTGTACGACATGGAGTCCGATCCCGGCCCGATCGGATATGCCATCTCACCCTAGGACATTCTCCTGTCGATTCATGGATATTTTAGGTCACTTTTATCATTTTCCGTCTTTTGACTCCCATAACACATTATTCCATGCTTTGATTCATCTTTAATATCATTAGAATCTCTTGATTAATATTTCATGTCAATCCAATCCTTTAATAAATATTCCATAACAACCCAATCCATTGATTCATGTTTCATATCAATTCAAGCTCTTGATTCGTATTTTCAAATCATTAAAATCTCTTGATTCATATTTCATATCAATCCGACCATTCACATTTACCACACCCATCATATAAGAGGATCGCACACATAGTAAAAAAGGGAACATGATGATCACAATTTATACACTCAACTAGGATAACAACATGGTAATAACATGGAACATCATAGAAGCAAGGATTTATCAATTAGGCACATAGAACACATAAATCCCATAGATAATACACAAGAGAATCATACCCGGAAAGCGAATGCAAACGGGTCTATCCTCTGAAGATTAGAGTTAGCCATACATACCTCGAATTGGTATTTTTCCTTAATTTCTATCACAAATCACCTGTCCCTCTAGCACCTTCAATCTAATTCACAATGTGACACATTTAAACTTAGAATTAGGAATCATGAACATGTCTTGAACTCATTTGGGCATTTTATCAAACGCTATGTGTTCCTTTAGATTTCATAACCCCTTTTTAGTGGAAGATTACTCCAACCTACTTCCCTTTACTAGATTATGGTAAATTAATTACATGCATGCAAGACTCTTAACCCCATCTCCAAGAACTAACCTATGTGTGTTTCATTTCAACAAGAATATGATAATTAAGGGTAATGGGGTGGAAGCTTACCTCTTATGGTGTAGAAGATGACGTCTTACTCGATCAATTCCAGGCCTGAGTGACGATGGAGAATCAAATTGGTGAAGGTGGGGACTTTCTGTCTTAAGAACTCATTCTTGCTTCTCTCTAATTTACTAGATTATATTTAAAAATGAAGGGGATGGGTGTTTTATTAGGCTGGGGGTCGGGTTTTAAAATTAGAAAATGAGAAGCCCCGATGCAGGTTTGCGGTCCGGAATGCGATCGCATTCCGGTTGTGCGGTCCATAAACCTGCCACATAATTGGCCCTCAGTCGGGCCAATAAGAGAAGCAGACTGCCCAGGTATGTGGCAACTATGCGGTCCGCATACCTATTATGCGATCGCATAGTGCGCCACATAACTCCCTTCGCAAAACTAAAGGGCAAGAATGTGACAATTGTGCGGCCCGCATTCATGAAAATGCGATCGCATTTTGGGCCGCATAGCTGTCCCTAAAATGGACAGCAGACTATCCAAGTATGCGGCCACTATGCGGTCCGCATACCTGATCTGCGATCGCATAGCGGACCGCAGATCCGCAAATCTGAGAAATCAAATCCTCTAAGTCCTGGGGTACTTTTCACTCCAAAATGGTCCGATTTAAGAATTCCTACAGTTATATCAACATGGGGACCTATCCTGGCATCATTTTTAGTTAAGAAATTTTATGGGTCTTTACATCCTCCCCCACTTAAAATCATTCGTCTTTGAATGAGGATCGGGGAATCACTTGGTTATGAAAACACAAAATGCCAACCCCCAATTTTTTCTAACTCCGATATTTTCAAAAAAACATTCGCCAGAGTTTCCTTTGTAAATAGGCCTATCAATCTGTCAGAGGGCCCCCGAAACACATTTCAATAAGTTCCACATACTTTCAGTTACTTCACAAGTTGCACATAGTTCAGTTAACACAATCGGATTGCACATAATTCAGTTACTTTAGTGAGTTGCACATAATTCAACTAACACAATATATACAAATATGGCACAAAGTTGAGAAGTCATAAAAGAAGGGGGATTAAGGGAGTGGGGTGGCCTTTCAAAACATACGACACAAAATGCAATTACTTAGAGATGACAACTTTCATAACAACTACCTGACTTATTCGAACAAATGAGGGTATTTCTCTTTCATTTCATTTTCCGCTTCCTATATGGCTTCCTCGACTTGTTGATTCTGCCATAACACTTTAATCGAAGTAATATCTTTGTTCCTCAACTTACGAATCTGCCTATCAAGGATAGCAACTAGAACTTCTTCATATGACAATTCTTCATCAACTCCAACGGTCTCAACCGGCACGACGACAGATGGATCTCCATTCACCTTCTTTAACATGGACACATGAAACACCGAGTGCACTAATGACATTTCAGGGGGAAACTCCAGCCTATATGCCACCTGTCCTATCCTTTGAGTGATCCTATACGGCCCGACATACCTTGGGCTCAATTTCCCCTTCTTTCCAAACTGCATGACCCCCTTCATGGGAGATACCTTCAAAAATACCCAATCATCTACTTGGAACTCCAAATTCCTGCGACGAACGTCCGAATAGGATTTCTAACGGCTCTGAGCAATTTTCAACCGTTCCTTTATGATTCTAACCTTCTCCATAGCTTGATGCACAAGATCCAGTTCTAACAGTTCCGCGTCTCCAACCTCGAACCATCTAATCAGAGACCTACACCTTCTTCCGTACAATGCCTCAAATAGGTCCATCTGAATACTAGCATGGAAACTATTGTTGTAAGAAAATTCTATGAGTGGAAAATGATCATCCCAGCTACCCTTAAAATCAAGCACACAAGCTCGTAATATGTCCTCAAGCGTCTGAATAGTCCGCTCTGCTTGCCCGTCCGTCTGCGGGTGGAAGGCTGTGCTGAGATTTACCTGCGTACCCAAACCATGCTAAAATTTCTTCCAAACGTTAGCTGTGAGATGGGCCCCTCGATCCGAGATAATAGAAACTGGAGTGCCATGGAGCCTGACTATTTCTTTGATATACAACTAAGCGTATTGTTCTGCAGTGTCAGTGGACTTGACTGGCAAGAAATATGCTGACTTTGTGAGCCGATCCACTATTACCCAAATTGAGTCAAACTTACGCGGAGTGCGGGGTAACCCTACCACAAAATCCATATTGATCATCTCCCATTTCCAAATTGGGATTTCTATAAGCTGCGCTAACCCACCGGGCCTCTGATGCTCGGCCTTCACTAGCTGACAGTTCAGACACCTAGCCACAAAGTCCGCCACACCCCTCTTCATACCATTCCACCAATAAAACTCCTTGAGATCGTGGTACATTTCGTAGAACCTGGGTGTACGGAATATCTAGAATTGTGAGCCTATTCCATTATCCTCTGCCGAAGATCCTCCACATCCGGAACACATAGTCTCCCTTGACACCGCAAGACACCGTCACCATTGCCGAGTGAAAAAGTTGTGGTCTTGTGACTTAGAATTTCCTCTCTTAACCGCGCCAATGTTGGATCATTGAATTGCTTTTCCTCCCGAGCCAAAGGCCTCTGACCTGGTTCTAAATGAGCCAAACTACCCATGTATTTCAGACTAAGAGCGTCTGCCACCACATTCGCCTTCCCTGGATGATACAAGATATCCATATCATAATCCTTGAGCAATTCCAACCACCTCCTCTGCCTCAAGTTCAATTCCTTCTGTTTGAATAAATAATGAAGACTCTTGTGGTCTGTGAACACATCCACATGGACTCCATAAAGATAATGCCGCCATATTTTCAATGAAAAAACAACCAATGCGAGCTCCAAATCATGCGTCAGATAATTCTTTTCGTGATTTTTAAGCTGCCTTAAAGCATACGCTATAAGCTTACCACATTGCATCAACACACACCCTAGACCAACCCTTGAAGCATCACAGTACACCACAAACCCCTTTGTACCTTCTAGCAAGGTCAACACCGGCGTCGAAGTCAATCTTGATTTCAATTCTTGGAAACTCTTTTCACAAGCATCGGACTACTGGAACTTAACCGCTTTCTGCGTCAGCTTAGTCAATGGGGAGGCGAGAGTAGAGAATCCTTCCACGAACCTCCGATAATATCCAACTAGACCGAAGAAACTGCGAATCTCTGTCAGAGTCGTTGGTCTAGGCCAATCCTTCACCGCTGCGATCTTTTGAGGATCAACCTGAATCCCTTCCCTGGAGACAACATGGCCCAAAAAGGTAACTGATTCTAGCCAAAACTCACATTTTGAGAACTTTGCATACAACTGGAGCTGATGAAGAGTCTGCAAAACTGCCCTGAGGTGATTAGCATGATCTGCCTGACTTTGCGAATAAACAAGGATATCGTCGATGAAAACTATCACGAAAGAGTGGAGAAACGGCTTGAAGACCCGATTCATAAGGTCCATGAAAGCTGCTGGGGCGTTGGTTAGCCCAAAAGACATTACCAAGAAATCGAAGTGCCCATATCGAGTCCTGAAGGCGGTCTTAAAAATATCCTGCTCCCTGATCTTTAGTTGATGATACCCGGACCGTAAATCAATCTTTGAGAAGAACCTAGCACCCTGCAATTGGTCGAACAAATCATCTATCTGAGGCAATGGGTATTTGTTTTTGATGGTGACCTTGTTGAGCTGCCGATAATCAATACACATTCGCAGAGACCCGTATTTCTTCCTGACAAAGAGGACCGGTGCACCCCAAGGCGACACACTTGGCCGAATGAAACCCTTTTCTAGAAGATCTTTCAACTGCTCCTCTAACTCTCTCAATTCTGTTGGCTCCATCCTGTAGGGTGGAATAGATATTGGATGCGTATCTGGCAATACATCAATCCCGAGATCTCTCTATCTGGTGGAATCCCAGGTAGCTCATCCAGAAAAACATCAAGAAATTCATTCACAACAGGCACGAACTCGGGAGCAGGCACCTCCGAAGTGGTGTCCGCAACCCGAACCAAATGGTAGATGCACCCTTTTCTGATCATCTTTGAGGCCTTAAAGTAAGAAATAAACCTACCTCTTGGCACGATATTATTCCCCTCCCACTCAATAACTTGTTCATCAGGATACTTAAGCCTCAAAATTCTAGTTCCGCAATCAAGTTTAGCAAAGCACGAATAGAGACAATCCATCCCCATAATTACATCAAAATCTACCATTTCTAGCTCAATAAGATCGACCGTGGTATCCCGACCACGCACCGTGACAACACAATTCTTATAGACTCGCGCGGCCGTAATAGATTCACCAACCGAAGTCGACATTGAGAACGGCTCATGGAGTTGTTCGGGTTTTATCCAAAAATTCGAAGCAATAAAAGGAGTGACATATGATAAGGAAGACCCGGGATCAATAAGAGCATACACATCATGAGATTGAATAGTCTGAATACCTGTAACAACATCTGGAGAAGCCTCCGCACTCTGACGACCACTCAGGGCATATAATCGACTGGGTCCTCCCCGACCCCGTGCACCACCCCTAGCTGCACCACGCCCTGCTGGTGCTGGATGGCCTTGGGCTGGAGGGCGTGCTGAGATGTAACAGTTGAAGAACTAGATGGATGGGCGACACCCCAACCTGCCCCCTGGCTAGATGAATGGCAGTCTCTCTGAATGTGACCCCTCACCCCACACCCATAACATACTGGCCAGTCCAAATAACAGGGCCTAGAATGAAACCTCTCACACTTGGGGCATAGGGCCCTCTACTGCTGCTGGAATCTCCCGCCTGAACGACCCGGCTGATGGAACCCCCTGCTACCTAAACCTCCCTGCAGCTGATGATGATTACGAACTGGTGGCGGGAACTAGCTGAAGACTGCGCATATGACTGGGATGGCCTTGATGACCCTCTCCCAAGGACTGGTCTCCCTCCACCAAATGAACTCCCAGGGTTTCCTGCTGACCAGGCCCTACTACTACCTTCTCGCTCCAACCTTAACTTCAATTTTCGAGCCTCTGTAGCATGGGAGAATCCCACAATCTTCCCATAGTTCATATCTGAATGCAGAGCAGCTGTAGCAGCTTCATTGACAACCAAGGGACCAAGGCCCTATACAAATCGACGAACTCTGGCCTCCATAGTCGGCACCATGTGGATAGCATACTTAGACTGGCGCACGGACTCCATATGGTACTCCCACACACTCCTATTACCCTGTTTGAGGACCTCGAACTCTGTAGCACGAGCTGCCCTAATATCGGCAGGCAGGAAATGATCCATGAAAGCATCCGCAAACTCACCCCATCTCGCCAGAGGGCTCCTCTCCTCACGGGAATCCTCCCACATCTCGAACCAAAAGTATGCCGCTCCCTTCAGAAATACCGGGACCGGAAGCTGGGGCTGGAGGAGGATCAAGAATATCAGCGGGAGGGATCATAGCACCCTCCGCTGGAGCAGGAACTGGAATAGTTTGGCCAGGAACAGAGGAGTCAGGTTGATTCATGGTCGGGGGATTATCCTCACCCGCACCAACATATTCAGAATCTATGGCCACACTTGGGGCGGCATAGGCCTCTAGGCCGAGCCGAGCTTTCTTCCTGGGTGCCATTTACTGAAATTTGAAACAATGCACGAGTTAGAGAGACAACCTCACCTTTCACTCTATCGCACGATAAAGAATAACAATGAAGAGTAGCGTTCCTAAATGTACATGCAACCCCCTAATTATATATGTGGTCGACAACACACCGATAAGAAGGGCTCTACTAGACACGGCTCCGAGACATCCTAGGACACTTTTAAACCTTAGGCTCTGATACCAAGTTTGTCACGCCACAAAATCGAGGGACGGGACCGGCGCCTAACCGGATGAACCTGGTCAAGCGAACCTGATTTTCCTTTCCTACCCGATGCGTATCCCCGTGGTTATAGCATACATTACTTATATAAAATAGCAAGAGACAGTCAAGACGTGTATTCACAACATAAAGTCCATTCTTCCACTTTTAACGTTTTAATATTTGATCTTTCCAAAACATACATACTAAATACAACATTCCCGATACGAGACCACGATTACGAGCAAGTACAAAACCTACCCAAAATATATTTACAATCCACATAATGTCTACGGATCCTCTAAGAGTACGGAGAAGTGTACATGGACTTGCCGGCAACAAGGCCCCGACTATATCTCAAAAGAAACAACATATACAAAAGAAATTCAACATGAACTACACACAACCCCGAGAGGAAGTGGGGCTCACCAGAACTGCTGGAAGGAAGAAAGGGAAAGCACCACTATCGGTGATCGGCGCTACTGCTACAGAACCACCTACATCCATATAAAAGATGTAGCGCCACCAGCAAAAGGGACGTTAGTACCATTGAATAGTACTAGTATGTATGAACAAACCTACTCTAGATAGGGTAAACGTTGACAGTCAAAGACACAAATACAGACATCATACGACGATTCACCGAAGCAAAGGAAAACACAAACAAGAATTTCCACATCCCCCATCCCGTTTTGCCATCTTTTGGTTAATGTTATTTTAAGTTCATCTTGTTATTATTATTACTGATCCACCGTGTCGTTGTCACACGGAGTCCGATCTCTGCCCGATCGGCTAAGCCATCCTAGGTGAGGCCCAAATATCATCACATGTTATATCACCACCGTGGCATGTTCACACGGAGTCCGATCACTGCCCGACCGGCTAGGCCATCTCAACTGAAACAGTGAGGCTATAATCATCATCATATCACAATTTCATGTCTCCATGTGTACGGCATGGAGTCCGATCCCGGCCCGATCGGATATGCCATATCACCCTAGGACATTCTCCTGTCGATTCATGGATATTTTAGGTCACTTTTATCATTTTCCGTCTTTTTATTCCCATCACACATCATTCCATTCTTTGATTTATCTTTCATATCATTCGAATCTCTTGATTCATATTTCATGTCAATCCAATCCTTTAATTCATATTCCATAACAATCCAATCCATTGATTCATGTTTCATATCAATTCAACCTCTTGATTCGTATTTCAAATCACAACAATCTCTTGATTCATATTTCATATCAATCCAACATTTCACATTTACCACACCTATCACATAAGAGGATCGCACACATAGTAAAAGAGGGAACATGATGATCACAATTTATACACTCAACTAGCATAACAACATGGTAATAACAATGAACAACATAGAAGCAAGGATTTCTCAATTAGGCACATAGAACACATAAATTCCATAGATAATCCACGAGATAATCGTACCCAAAAAGCGAACACAAACAGGTCTATCCTATGAAGATTAGAGTTATCCATACATACCTCGAATTAGGATTTCCGCTTAATTTCTATCACAAATCACTGGTCCCTCTAGCACCTTCAATCTAATTCACAATGTGACACATTTAAACTTAGAATTAGGAATCATAAACATGTCTTGAACTCATTTGGGCATTTTATCAAACGCTATGTGTTCTTTTAGATTTCATAACCCCTTTTTAGTGGAAGATTACTCCAACCTACTTCCCTTTACTAGATTATGGTAAATTAATTACATGCATGCAAGACTCTTAACCCCATCTCCAAGAACTAACCTATGTGTGTTTCATTTCAGGTAGAATCTGAGAATTATGGGTAATGGGGTGGAAGCTTACCTCTTATGGTGAAGAAGATGACGTCTTACTCGATCAATTCCAAGCCTGAGTGACGATGGAGAATCAAATTGGTGAAGGTGGGGACTTTCTCTCTCAAGAACTTACTCTTGCTTCTCTCTAATTTACTAGACTATAGTTAAAAATGAAGCGGATGGGTGTTTTATTAGGTTGGGGGTCGGGTTTTAAAATTAGAAAATAAGAAGCCCCGATGCAGGTTTGCAGTCCGGAATGCGATTGCATTCCGGTTATGCGGTCCGCAAACCTACCGCATAATTGGCCCTCAGCCGGGCCAAAAAGAGAAGCAGACTGCCCAGGTATGTGAAAACTATGCGGTCCGCATACCTGTTATGCGATCGCATAGTGCGCCGCATAAATCCCTCCGCAAAACTCAAGAGAAAGAATGCAACAACTGTGCGACTCGCATTCATGAAAATGCGATCACATTTTGGGCCACATAGTTGTCCTCAAAATGGACAGTAGGATGTCCAAGTATGTGACCACTATGCGGTCCGCATACCTGATCTGCGATCGCATAGTGGACCGCAGAGTCGCACAAATCTGAAAAAGCAATTCCTCTAAGTCCTGGGGTACTTTTCACTCAAAAATGGTCCGACTTAATAATTCCTACAGTATATCAACATGGGGACCTATCCGGGCATCGTTTTTAGTTAAGAAATTTTATGGGTCTTTACAATTGTCTTGTAATTTACAATTATAAGCTTAAATTCATCTTCTACTTGTGTTTCTTCTTCAAATATGAGTAGCTAGAACCTTAAGCTATGGTTGTGACCCTTTAGTGGTTGCAAACACTATTTCAAGCCTTAATGACTAGGGTCACTCTTGAGAAAGATGACCCAAGTCTATGTAACTAAGCTAAAAAATAATTGGGGTAAGCTCAAGAGGTTGATAGCCCCAATAAAAGGGTGGATGCTAGAGATAGCTACACCCGATTTGAGCCAATTCGTGTGATTCAATGAAAACACTCAATTGTGCTTGAGAAGGACAAATTGGGCAAAGTCACCCATATTACCGAGAGGTAGTGGGTGAGAAACTTTACATGAGGTTATGCTTTTCACCCACATTTCACATTGTCACTCTCGATTGTAAACCCGTTAGTCACTCACCTAGGAGGAAGTCACAACCCTAGTCCCTTTATCAACTGAGAAAACCTACAAAAAGATATTAGTTAGCTTGTTCATAGTTCAATTAGATTAAATCATAGTACAATTACAACAACCTTATTATGAGAAGTGTAATTAAGAACATGACACGCCACCCGATCACTTAGACACTCAACTCCCACATTCTTAGCTCCCTGTGCAAATCGATCCCGACCCTTCGGGTAAAAGCTGCATTGAGCCCCGTACTTGCTACTCTTTAGTGGGGTAGGCGGGAGCCGGTCACTTTTTGGCGCCGTTGCCGGGGAGATTTTACGGTGTTGATTATGCGGTCCGCATACCTGTTATGCGATCGCATAGTGCGCCGCATAACTCCCTCCGCAAAACTCAAGAGAAAGAATGCAACAACTGTGCGACTCGCATTCATGAAAATGCGATCGCATATTGGGCCACATAGTTGTCCTCAAAATGGACAGTATACTGTCCAAGTATGTGACCACTATGCGGTCCGCATACCTGATCTGCGATCGCATAGTGGACCGCAGAGTCGCACAAATCTGAAAAAGCAATTCCTCTAAGTCCTGGGGTACTTTTCACTCCAAAATGGTCCGATTTAAGAATTTCTACAGTTATATCAACATGGGGACCTATCCGGGCATCGTTTTTAGTTAAGAAATTTTATGGGTCTTTACAATTGTCTTGTAATTTACAATTATGAGCTTAAATTCATCTTCTACATGTGTTTCTTCTTCAAATATGAGTAGCTAGAACCTTAAGCTATGGTTGTGACCCTTTAGTGGTTGCAAACACTATTTCAAGCCTTAATGACTAGGGTCACTCTTGAGAAAGATGACCCAAGTCTAGGTGACTAAGCTAAAAAAATATTGGGGTAAGCTCAAGAGGTTGATAGCCCCAATAAAAGGGTGGATGCTAGAGATAGCTACACCCGATTTGAGCCAATTCGTGTGATTCAATGAAAATATCCAATTGTGCTTGAGAAGGCCAAATTGGGAAAAGTCACCCATATTACCGAAAGGTAGTAGGTGAGAACCTTTACATGAGGTTATTATTTTCACCTACATTTCACATTGTCACTCTCGATTGTAAACCCGTTAGTCACTCACCTTGGAGGAAGTCACAGCCCTAGTCCCTTTATCAACTGAGAAAACCTACAAAAAGATATTAGTTATCTAGTTCATAGTTAAATTAGATTAAATCATAGTACAATTATAGCAACCTTATTATGAGAAGTGTAATTAAGAGCATGACCCTTCGGGTAAAAGCTGCATTGAGCCCCGTACTTGCTACTCTTTAGTGGTATAGGAGGGAGTCGGTCAGGTGTCAGGTGCTACTTTTGAGCAGGTTGTTGATATTGCTCAGGACATTGAGTCGGTTCACCATCAAGAGCGAGAGGAGAGGGAGGCAAAGAGGCTTCGTGGATCGGGTAGTTTCAGTGGTACCGCTTCCAGAGGGCAGTTTCAGCATAGTAGAGGCCGCCCATTTAGACCTCCTCAGCCAGTTCGCCCAGCTTATAGTGGCGCATCTTCGGGGCAGGGTCCCCGCAACTCTCATTCGGGTCGTTCTTCATTTAGTGCCCTTCCATCTCAGAGTTCCTCCAGAGCATCATCATTCCAGGGTTCTTCTATGCATGGTTCATCCAGTAGAAATCCTGGTGCTAGGGGTTCCCTTCAGTTCCCATCTCCAGCTCCAGGGAGTTGCTTTGAGTGTGGAGAGTTTGGACATGTATGGAGGCAGTGTCCTCGTCATCCTAGTAGTTCTTCTCAGCAGAGGGACCAGCCCTCGACTTCAGCTCCAGTCACTCCACCACCCGTACATGCAGCTAGGGGTGGGGTTCAGGTAGCTAGGGGCCTCCCTCGAAGGGGAGGTCAAGCAGGTTGAGGTCAGACTCCTATCTATGCACTTCCAGCCAGGCCAGATGCTATTTCCTCCGATGTAGTGATCACATGTATTATATCAGTTTGTTACTGAGATGCTTTAGCCCTATTTGACCCTGGTTCTACATATTCATATGTCTCATCTTATTTTGCACATTTCCTTGATATGCCCCTTGAGTCTTTAGTTACGTCTGTTCATGTGTCGACTCTTGTAAGTGATACTATTGTTGTAGACCGTGTGTGATATCTATTGGGGGTTTGGAGACCCGTGTGGACCTACTGTTACTTAGAATGGTTGTGTTTGATGTGATACTAGGCATGGATTGGCTATCTGCATGTCATGCTATTCTTGATTATCACGCTAAGACCGTGACATTGGCTATGCCTGGAGTTCTGAGGGTTGAGTGGAGATGTTCTACTGACTATGTGCCTAGCAGGGGTGATTTCTTACATGAAGGCTCATCGTATGGTTGAGAAGGGATGTTTATCGTATTTGGATTTTGTGAGGGATGTTAGTAGTGAGACTCCTTCAATTGATTATGTTCTTGTAGTCCGTGATTTTCCGAACGTATTTCCTGCAGACCTGCCAGGCATGCCACCTGACAGGGTTATAGATTTTGGTATTGACCTGGTGTCAGGCACTCAGCATGTCTCTATTCCTCCATATCGTATGGCACCAGTGGAGTTGAAGGAATTGAAAGAGTAGATTTTGGAACTCCTAGATAATGGGTTCATTCAGCCTAGTGTGTGTTGTTTGTGAAGAAGAAGGATGGTTATATGCGTATGTGTATTGATTATCGGTAGCTGAACAAGGTTACGGTGAAGAACCGGTATCCTTTGCCTCGTATCGATGATTTGTTCGACCAACTTCAAGGAGCCAGAGTGTTCTCTAAGATTGACTTGAGATCCGGGTATCATCAGTTGAAGATTCGGGACTCTAACATCCCGAAGACTGCTTTCAGGACCAGATATGGTCATTATGAGTTTCTTGTTATGTCATTTGGGCTGACCAATGCCCCAACAACCTTTATGCACTTGATGCACAATATTCTGACCTTATTTTTATTCCTTTTTAGTCGTGTTTATTGAAGACATCTTAGTATATTCCTGATCTCGGGAGGATCATGAGCAACATTTGAGAGTTGTACTTCAGATACTGAGGGAGAAGAGGCTGTATGCAAAATTTTAGAAGTGTGAATTCTGGATTGATTCAGTTGCATTTTTGGGCCATGTGGTGTCTTGTGATGGGATCAAGGTGGATCCGAAGAAGGTGGAGGCGGTACAGAGTTGGTCTAGACCGTCATCAGCTACCGAGATTCGCAGTTTCCTTGGTTTGGCAGGGTATTGTCGCCGTTTTGTATAGGGATTTTCATCTATTGCAGCACCTATGACCTGAGTGACCCATAAATGTGCTCAGTTTAGGTGGACTGAGGAGTGTGAGGAGAGATTTCAGAAGCTCAAGTCATCTTTGACCACAGCTCCAGTGTTGGCTTTGCCTACGGGTTCAGGTTCTTATACAGTTTACTGTGTTGCTTCTAGAGTTGGGTTGGGAGCGATATTGATACAGGATGGTAGGGTGATTGCCTACGCATCTAGACATTTGAAAGTGCATGAGATGAATTATCCAGTGCACGATCTTGAGTTAGCTTCCATTGTTCATGCCTAGAAGCTTTGACGCCATTATTTGTATGGAGTGCCTTGTGAGATTTTCACTGATCATCATAATTTGCAGTATCTGTTTAGGAAGAAGGACTTGAATTTGCGTCAGAGGAGATGGTTGGAGCTTCTCAAGGACTATGACCTCACTATTCTATATCATCCGGGGAAGTCCAATGTAGTGGCCGATGCCCTGAGTCATAGAGTAGAGAGTTTGGGGAGTCTAGACTACCTTCTAGCAGTAGAGCGACCTTTAGCACTTGATGTTCAAGATTTAGCAGGTCAGTTGGTGAGATTGGATTTGTTAGATCCCTCGCGGGTATTGGCTTGTATAGCTTCCAGGTCTTCTCTCTATGATCAGATTAGAGCACGCCAGTATGATGACCGACATTTGCTAGTTCTTCAGGACAGGGTACGTCGAGGTGATGTGAGGGATGTGACTATTGGTGATGACGGGGTCATGAGGATGCAGGGCCGAATTTGCGTGCCCAATGTGGATGGGCTTCGAGAGTTTATTTTAGCAGAGGCTCATAGCTCGCGGTATTCCATCCATCCGGGTGCCGCGAAGATGTACCAAGATTTGAAACATCATTATTGGTGGAGGCGGATGAAGAAGGATATTGATGAATTTGTATCTCGGTGTCTCAACTGCCAGCAGGTCAAGTATGAGCACTAGAGGCCAGGTGGATTGCTTCTGAGGTTAGATATTCCTGAATGGAAGTGGGAGCGGATAACTATATGGGTCATTGTGATCGGCTGACCAAGTCCTCGCACTTCATTCCTGTTGGTACTACTTATTCTTCGGAACAGTTAGTTGAGATTTACATTAGGGAGATTGTCTGATTGCATGGGGTCCCAATTTCTATCAATTCTGACAGAGGTACTCAGTTCACATCTCAGTTTTGGAGAGTCGTGCATAGAGAGTTTGGTACTCAGGTTGGGTTGAGCACATCGTTTCATCCTCAGACCTACGGGCAGTCAGAGCGTACGATTTAGATTTTGGAGGACATGTTACGTGCCTGTGTCATTGATTTCGGGGGTTCATGGGACCAGTTTCTGCCACTCGTGGAGCTTACTTATAATAATAGTTATCAGTCGAGTATTTAGATGGCTCCGTATGAGGCTTTATTTAGTAGGAGGTGTAGATCTCCGGTTGGTTGGTTTGAGTTGGGCGAGGTCAGGCTATTGGGCATAGACTTGGTTCAGGATGCGTTGGATAAGGTGAAGTTGATTCAAGAGCGACTTTGCACAGCGCAGTCTAGGTAGAAGAGTTATGCGAACCGGGAGGTCCGGGATGTGTCTTTCATGGAGGGAGAGAAGGTACTGCTAAAGGTGTCACTCATGAAGGGCGTTATGAGTTTCGGGAAGAGGGTAAAGCTGAGTCCCCGGTTCATTGGGCCTTTTGAGGTGCTTCAGAGGATTGGAGAGGTGGCTTATAGACTTTCCTTGCCCCCCAGCTTATCGAGTGTTCATCCGGTATTTCATGTCTCGATGCTCCGGAAGTATATTGGTGACCCGTCTCATGTTTTAGACTTTAGCACAGTGCATCTTGAGGGTGATATGTCATATGAGGTAGAGCCAGTGGCTATTTTGGGTCGTCAGGTTAGGAAGTTGAGGTCTAAAGATATAGCTTCAGTGAAGGTGCAGTGGAGAGGGCAGCCAGTGGAGGAGGCCACTTGGGAGACCGAGCGGGAGATGCAGAGCATATATCCTCACTTGTTTGAGACTCCAGGTATGTTTCTACACCCGTTCGAGGACGAACATTTGTTTAAGAGGGGGAGAATGTAATGACCCGGTCGGTCGTTCCGTAGAATTTGCACAGTTATTCATGTTTCTGCATTGTTATGCATTGCTTAGTTGTTCATGATGCATTAGATCCGGGTGGTTTGGGTTCGGAGTGGTTGTAGTGAGGATTGAGACACTTAGTCTCTTAAAGTAGCCTTATAGTTGGAAAAGCCAACTGGGAGTTGACTTCTTGGTAAACGACCTCGGAATGCGGTTTTATTGCTTGGATAGCTTTGTTAGGTGATTTGGGACTTAGGAGTGTGTTCAGAATGTGTTTTTGATGTCCGGTGTAGTATTAGGCTTGAATTAGCGAAAGTTAGTTTTTGGCGACTTCCAGTCGGCAGTGGAAAATAGGCTATCGGGGTCAGAATGGAATTTCGGAAAATGGAGCAGGTCCGTAATGTCATTTTGGACATGTGTGCAAATGTTTAGGTCAATCGGATGCGTTTTGGATGGTTTTGGCATCCTTGGTGAAACTTAGAAATTTCAAAGTTCATAGGCTTGAATTTGATTTTATTTTGGTGTTTTTGCGTTGTTTTTGGTGTTTCGAAGGCTCGACTAAGTTTGAATGATGTTATGGGGTGTGTTGGTATGTTTGGTTGAGACCCCGAGGGCCTCAGATGTGTTTCAGGTTGTTAACGGATAAAATTTTAGTCTTGAAAGATGGCAGATTTCTGGTGTTTCTTGGTTCTAGTTTTCACTTCCGCGATCACGAGGGGATTCCTGCGATCGCGTAGATCTTAGCTGGGGAGGGAAGATTCTTGTTATACGCGATCGCGTGGTGGAGGTCACGATTGCGTGGGTTGGGGTTGTTGTGCAGTGCGGTCGCGTGGTATCGTTCGCGATCGCGTAGAGTTGAACGGCGCGTGAGTGGGTGATCAGTTGTTCTTCGCGATCGCGTGGAGAGGCTTGTGATCATGTGGGTTTATGTCATGATGAATCGCGATCGCGTGGAGACTTCCACGATCGCGTAGGGTAAATATTTGGGGCTGCATGGTTGTTCTTCGCGATCGCTTGGGGAGTCCCGCGATCGCAGTGAGTAAATCCCTAGGCAGAAAGTTTTAAAGTTCAAAAGAGGGTTTTAGGCCATAACTCAAGATACCATTAGAGAGCTCGAGAGAAGGAGGATTTGGAGTAGATTTTCAGTGGGATTCTTGAGGTAAGTGTTCTTCAATCATATTTGAGTTAATATCATGACTTAGCCTTGATGTTTATCATGTAAATTGAGAAGTAAAAGTGGAAACTGGGAAAAAATGGGAGGAAAAATTTGGAAATTTCTTTTGATGATTTGAATGGGCAATTGAGGTCGGATTTTGGTAAATTTGATATGGGTAGACTCGTGAGGGAACGAGGATTCTAGTTTTGTAATTTTTATCGAGTTCTGAGACGTGGGCTTGGGGGTCGGGTTTGGCCAATTTTGAGAATTATGCCTAATTTTGATAGTTTTGGATTGGGTTTCGTCTCCCTAGCATATTTTGATATTATAAATCTGATTTTGGTAGACTCGGAGCATTTGGGAGCCGATTCGAGGGGCAAGAATATTGCGAAGTAGCTTTTCGGGTTGGTTCGAGGTAAGTAATGACTATAAATCTTGTCCTAAGGGTAAGAAACCCCGGACTTAGCATCTTTTCACTCTTTTGGAGTGACGCACACGCTGGATGACGAGTGTGCGGCGTGCACTAATGGGGAATTTGAATTTGGTTCTTCCCGAGGCAACTATTGAGTTGCGTAACTACTTTTAAATCACATGATAAATCATATTTTTATGCTTCTGATATATTTGGGTTGTAAGACATGTTTAGGGCCTTATGCCGACCTATTTAAACCCCTTGGGGGCTATTTTTCTGATATTCCTCACCGTGGCGGTTATGATTTACACTCAGTCATTCATGTTAAACTGTTTTTGATACTCAAACTTGTTGATATTATTTCATGATATAAAATATTGTTTTGGGTCGAGAACCCCGTTTATTTATGGCCTGAGTGGCATCTTGAGAGTTTCTGACTGAGTGAGGTCGAAAGCCAATATTGTGAGGATATGATGGATCGGGCTGCACGCCGGAGCATGTTACACTATTATGATATGTGAGAGGCCGAGTGCCAGAGTGATTGATGCCATGATTTGGCTTGTTATAGCGCTTGGGCTGTAGGAGCCCCTCCGGAGTCTGTACACCCCCAGTGAGCGCAGGTACCTACTGAGTGCGAGTGTCGAGTGCAGAGTGACGAGTGATTGGGAGGCATGAGTGATAGTGAGGTTTCCCAAGGGGCTGACGCTGAGTGATTGTGAGGTATGCTGAGTGACTGATTGTGAGTGATGATTTGCCCGAGGGGCGGTTCATGATACTTGTTTTGCCTGAGTATTGGAAATCACACATGTTCAAAAGATTTTTACTGAAACTCGCTTTTTAAGCATATTGACTAAAAGTATACACTGTTGGGAATAAAGATTTTTCTTATTGTGATTCGATGATTTGCTCTTATGTGTTTCTTACTGTTCAGACCTAATTTATTTTCATTACTACTGAGTTGGCGTACTCATCATTACTCCCTGCACCTCTGTGTGCATATTCAGGTGCTGGTACCGAGCGCTAGCCATCTTATTACGTGTGGAGCCGGAGTCGGGACATCGAGGTAGCTGTTCAGCGTCCACAGCATCTTTGTTTCCTTTTTCTTATTTTGTACTTAGTTCGTTGTTCCTATATTTTGTATTATGACAGTAGAATTTTGGGTACTACTCTTAGATGCCCATGACATGTTGGCTCCAGGTCTTGGGGATGGTTGTAACCATTAGCTTCAGACATTCAGACTTTGGCTGATCAGTTCGTGAGGTTGAATATTTCTCCCAACAGTGTTCTAGCTTGTACAATCGTTCGAACTTCTTTAATTGAGCGTATCAGAGATCGGCAGGATGATGACCTGCATTTGATGGTCCTTAGGGATAGAGTTCGGCACGGTGGTGCCAAGCAGGTTACAGTTGGAGATGACGGTGTTTTGAGGATGCATGGTCGTATATGTGTGCCTAATGTTGACGACCTTCGTGAGTTGATCCTTGAGTAGGCCCACAGTTCTAAGTATTACATACACCCACGTGCAACCAAAATGTACCAGGACTTGAGGCAACATTATTGGTGGAGAAGGATGAAAAAGGACATTGTTGCGTATGTGGCTCGTTGCTTAAGGAGATTGTTCACTTTCATGGTTTGCCCGTGTCTATCATTTCCGACCGGGGTACGAAGTTTACTTCGCACTTTTGGAGGGCAGTTCAGCGTGAGTTGGGTACCCAACACAAACATTTTATGAAAAGGGGTTTACCGTTCAACTTAACTGTAGTTTAGATTTACCCTTGATTGAAATTTTATTAGGAGTCGAAGGATAAATATGAGACCTTTTGTTTCCAAAGAAACAGTTATATCATGTTTAGTCGTGCTTCTTTTTTACCAAAAATATTTTTTTCCAAAGTTAAGGTATTTTGCCTAAGCTAAGGAATTTGTTTTTCCGAGTAAAAGTAGAAACAATTTTGGATAAGGAGAAAAAAGTAACTTCTCTTGAAAAGTACCATTTTCAAAGCACTTATGAGAATAATACATCTAGAAGCACATCTTAACAACTTGATTAAATACTAATTATTGCTTAGAATTACTTTTCAAATTAATTAGTTGAATACTAAAACTATAAATCACCAAAATTACTTTTTTGAACGCACAAAAAAAATACTATTTGAAATAAACTGATTTTCGAAGTGTTAATAACCTGTATTACTATAATATATTGTGAAACAATAAATTTTCTATAACAGAAACAGGAAAAACAGTAGTAAAGCAGAAATCTAAATAATCAAAAACAAAATCTGAAAATATATTTCGGAATAAAATCGAGGCCACTGAATGCACAGTGTGTCCTAAAGCAAATTATTCCCCTCAAGTACCCGATGAGTTAGAATATTATTCTCCCACAATAGAACGATTTAATTCACCAAAGTATCAGTACCAAAAACTCTGGTAAACAGCGAACCACTTAATGGTTGTAAATCATAGTGGATTTTATTTGTGCGGAAGAAAGAGAAGAAGTTCAGAAAATTTCGTTAGGACAAATTGTGGGATCAAGGTATATTTATAGCCATTTTCTGACACTGTTTCTGAAAAGTTTACAACCTTTCAGAACTAGCCATGGCTACATGTGACAACGTTCACAATATTCCGAAAAAAGAATTTAATATAATCCGGGAAAGAAATGTACCGCATCGCCTCGCGCGCGGGCCCTAGGTTATTTCGGGTTGACTTTCAATAATCAATTAAATTAATTTTTTAAATAATTATGTAACGATACGGTCGGTCTTTCCGTAGAATCTACATTATATTTACTGTTTTTGCCTTGTCATAGGTTGGTTATACTATTTATGATACGTTGGAGTCGGTTGGCTCAGGTTCAAAATGGTTGTAGTGAGAATTGAGACACTTAGTCTCTAAAAGTAGCTTTATAGTTGGAAAAGTCAACTAGGAGTTGACTTGTTGGTAAACGATCTCGGAATGCGGATTTTATGGCTCGGACAACTTCGTTAGGTGATTTGGGACTTAGGAGTGTGTTCGGAACATTTTTATTGATGTCCGGTGGAGAAGCGGAATTTTAGCCGCATCTGCGGGCCTAAGGTGTGACACCTGGGCCGCAGATGCGGGATTTGGTCCGGTTAATGAAAAACTGCAGGTGCGGTCCACCTAAGCGCAGGTGCGAGGAAAAGGGGCGCAGGTGCGAAAATCCTGGGCAGAAAGTATAAAAAGGGGACTTAACGATTTTTAGTCTTCTTTTCACCATTGTTGTGCGGGTTCTGAGCTTTTTGAGGGTTTTTGAAGAGTGAAACGTTTGTTCTTCATTAAGATAATATTTTTGGACTCATTAACTCGATTATATGTGATTAAGGACCAAATTAACAGTGTTTAATTAGGGAAAATCAGTGGAAAAAGGGGAAACTAGAGCTTGAGTTTAAGAGACCTTTTAGGGGTGATTTGAGGGGTCATTTGGACTCCGATTTCAGAGTCCTTTATATGTACAGACTCGTGAGATGATGAGGATCGTTTTGGTATAAAGTTTGTCGAGTTCCGAAACGCGGGCCCAGGGGTCAGGTTTTAGCTAATTTCGAGAATTGTGCTTAAAGTTGATATTGTTCTGTTGGGTTTCATCCCCCTAGCATATCTTGATGTGAAAAATCTGAACTTGATAGATTTGGATCACTCGGAAGTTGATCGAGGGGCAAGCGTGTTGCGGAGTAGCTTTTCGGGCTAATTCGAGGCAAGTAATGTCTTTAAATCCTGTCCTGAGGGTATGAAATCCCGGACTTTACATCCTTTCACGGTTTTGGAGTGACGCACACCCTGGATGACGAGTGTGGGGCGTGCACGAATTGAAAATTTGGAATTATGTTCCTTTTGAGGCAACTATTGAGTTGCGAAACCGCTTTTAAATCATATGTTAAATAGTATTATTATGTTTTTGATATACTTGGGATGTAAGCCATGTTTGTGGCCTAGTGCTAATTTGTTTAAACCCCTTGGGGGCTAATTTACTGATATTCCTCACGTAGTAATTATGATTTTACACTCAGTCTTTCTTGCTAAATTGTTTTGACACTCAGAGTTTATTGATATTATTTCTTGAAATGAAATACTGTTTTTGGTCGAGAACCCCATTTATTTATGGACCGAGTGGCATGTTGTGAGTGTCTAACTGAGTGAGGTCGAGGGAAAACATTGTGAGGATATCTATGATATGAGAGAGGCTGAGAGCCTGAGTGATGAAAGCCATGATTTGGCTTGTTTATAGCGTTTGGGCTGTAGGATCCCCTCCGGAGTCTGTACACACCCCCAGTGAGTGCAGGTACCTATTGAGTGCGAGTGACGAGTGACGAGTGATCGGGAGGCATGAGTGATTGAGAGGTGCTGAGTGACGGTTACTGAGTGATGGTGAGGTGCTGAGTGACTGTTACTGATTGATGGTGAGGTGCTGAGTGACTGATTATGAGTGATGATTTGGCCCGAGGGGCAGTTTATAATGATATTTTGCTGAACTTTTAATTATGATTCATTTCATCTGTCATACTGATATTTTTTTGGGAGTTTACTGAGAAACATTTGAAAATATACTTGTTCAAGTTTATTACGGAAACTGGTTTTCACACATATGTACTAGATGTATACTTTATATTGGCTCGGTATTGTACTATTTGTGAATCAGTGTTTTGTGATGTGTGTTTCTTATCTTCAAACTTGATTTATTTTCATTACTACTGATGGCGTACTCACCATTACTCTCTGCACCTCTGTGTGCAGATCTAGGTACTGGTTCTGAGCAGTAGCCATCTGGGTTCGTTCATCGGCAACATTTGGGATTTCGAGGTAGCTGTCCAGCGTCCACAACTTCTCCATTTCCCTTCCTTCATTAGTATTTAGTATTTTGTTTTGAAACATTGTTTTATGACATTAGCAGTGTTAGTATTATTCTTAGATGCTCGTGATCAGTTGACTCCAGTTCTGGGGAATAGTTTAGACTGTTAGATTATTTATGTTTCGTTCAAGACTTAGATAAATTTTATAATTGCTATGAAATATTATTAAAGAGTTGAGAAATTTTATTAAAAGAATTGTGTAGTTATGTGATAGTGGCTAGCCTAGTTCCACGATAGGCGCCATCACGACTTGGTAGGATTTGGGGTCGTGGCAATTTGGTATCAGAGCTCTAGGTTACATAGGACTCAACGGTCATGAGCAAGTTTAGTAGAGTCATGCGGATCAGTACGGAGACGTCTGTACTTATCTTTGAGAGGCTACAGAACTCTTAGGAAAATCTCATTTTCTTGAACTTTATCGTGCCATTCTATTGATTCTTGAACTTTATGTGTTCTAGCTCTCACAGATGGTGAGGACACGCACTACGGATCAAGGTGACCAGACACCAGCTGGACCCACGAGGGGTCGAGGTCGTGGTGGAGTTAGGGGAACAACCCGTGCAGAAGCTGGGACAGTACCAGTGGATCCCCCTACTATTCTGGATCAGGTTCCCGCCGAGGTTGCCCCAGCGGGACAGGCTCAGGCACCGACAGTGCCTATTGTCATTCCGGGTCTTCAAAAGACCCTGAATCAGATCTTGACAGTGTGTACCAGTTTGGCTCAAGCAGTTGTTATGTCTACTACTGTCACTTCATCTCAAGCCAGGGGAGGCACTCAGACTCCAGCTGCCCGGACACTTGAGCAGGTTGTACAGGGTTTTCAGGCACCGGGGGCAGTCCCAGCCCAGCTGGTTGCTCTAGTTCAGGACTATGTGGTCCCAGATATGCCCGAGGATGAGCAGCGCATGCTGGAGAGGTTCAGTAGACTTCAACCTTCGATTTTTAGCGGCATAGAGTACAAGGATGCCCAGGGATTTCTAGATAAGTGCTAGGGGATACTCCGTACTGCTAGTATTCTGGAGACCAGTGGGGTCTCGTTTTCTATATTTCATTTTGTTGGTGTTGCCTTCACTTGGTGGAAGGTATTTGAGAGGCGTAGGCCGGTTGATTCATCACCCCTCACCTGGCAGTAGTTCTCCACGATCTTGTTGGAGAAGTATGTTCCTCAGTCCCACAGAGAGGAGCAGCGCAGGCAGTTTGAGCAGCTACGCCAGGGAGAGTTTTTAGTTACACAGTACGAGATGCGGTTTTCTGAGTTGGCTCGACATGTTTCTGAGTTAGTCCCTACTGATAGGGAGAGGATCAGGAGGTTTGTAGATGCTCTCACGTATCAGCTCCAGATTTTGGTGACTAGAGAGAGGGTGTCAGGTGCCACATTCAAGCAGGTTATTGACATTGCTCGGGATATTGAGTCGGTTCGCAGGCAGGAGCGAGAGGATAGGGAGGCTAAGATTCCTCGGGGATCAGGTAGATTCAGTGGTTACCCTTCTAGAGGGTAGTTTAGCACAATAGAGGTCGTCCATTTAGGCCTCCTTAGCCAGCTCGCCCAGCTTATAGTGGCACATCTTCAGGGCAGGGTCCCCGCAGCTCTTATCCGGGACGTTCATCTTTTAGTGCCCTTCCAGCTCAGAGCTCCTCCAGAGCATCATCATTTCAGGGTTCTTCTATGCACGGTTCATCTGGTGGCTATTCTAGTGGCAGGGGTCCTCTTCAGTCCCCATCTACAGCTCCAGGTAGTTGTTTTGAGTGTGGAGAGTTTGGACATGGGTGGAGACAGCGTCCTCGTCGTCCTGGTAGCTCATCTCAGCAGAGGGTTCAACCCTCGACTTCAGCCCCAGTCACTTCGCCACCTACCTAGGCAGCCAGGAGTGGTGGTAAGGCAGCTAGAGGCCGCCCTAGAGGGGGAGGTCGAGCAGGTGGAGGCAAGCCACGTATCTATGCACTCCCAGCTAGGCCTGATGCTATGGTTTCTGATGCGGTGAGTAGAGGTACTATCTCAGTCTGTCACAGTGATGCTTTGGCTTTATTTGACCCTGGTTCCACATACTCTTATGTTTCATCATATTTTGCTCACTTTCTGAGTATGCCCCGTGAGTCTTTAGTTACGTCTGTTCATGTGTCGACTCCGATGGGCGATACTATTATTGTGGACCGTGTGTACCGATCGTGTGTGATATCTATTGGGAGTCTGGAGACCCGAGTAGATTTATTGTTGCTCAGCATGGTTGATTTTGATGTGATACTGGGCATGGATTAGTTATCCCCATGTCATGTTATTCTTGATTGTCACGCTAAGACCGTGACCCTGGCTATAGCCGGAGTTCCGAGAGTTGAGTGGAGAGGGTCTATTGAGTATGTGCCTAGTAGAGTGATTTCTTATTTGAAGGCTCAACGTATGGTTGATAAAGTATGTGAATCTTATCTTGTGTTTGTGAGGAATGTTAGTAGTGTGACTCCTTCTGTTGATTCTGTTCCTGTGGTCCGTGATTTTCCAGACGTATTCCCTACAGACCTGCCAGGTATTCCACCTGACAGGGACATTGATTTTGGTATTGACTTGGTGCCAGGCACCCAGCCTATCTCTACTCCACCTTATCGTATGGCACCAGCGGAGTTGAAGGAGTTGAAAGAGAAGCTTCAGGAACTCTTAGATAAGGGGTTCATTCGGCCTAGTGTGTCGCCTTGGGTGCACCGGTGTTGTTTATGAAGAAAAAGGACGGCTCTATGCACATGTGTATTGATTACCGTCAGCTGAATAAGGTTACGGTGAAGAACCGGTATCCTTTTCCCCGTATTGATGACTTGTTTGCCAGCTTCAGGGAGCTAGAGTCTTCTCTAAGATTGATTTGAGATCCGGGTGTCATCAGCTGAAGATTCGAGATTCTGACATTCTGAAGACTGCTTCAGGACCAGATATGGTCATTATGAGTTCCTTGTTATGTCATTTGGGCTGACCAATGCCCCACCCGTGTTCATGCATTTGATGAACAGCGTGTTTCAGCCTTACCTTAATTATTTCATCATTATGTTCATTGATGACATCCTGATGTATTCTCGTAGCCAGGAGGAGCATGCTCAGCATTTGATAATGGTGGTGCAGAGGTTGAAGGAAGAGAAACTTTATGCAAAGTTCTCTAAGTGTGAGTTTTGGCTTGGTTCAGTAGCTTTCTTGGGGCACGTGATATCCAGTGAGGGTATTCAGGTTGATCCGAAGAAGATTGGGGCGGTGCAGAGTTGGCCCAGACCATCCTCAGCTACAGAGATTAGGAGTTTCCTTGGTTTGGCGGGATACTACCGTTGCTTTGTAGAAGGGTTCTTATCTATTGTTTCGCCTTTGACCAGATTGGCCCAGAAGGGTGCTACATTCAGATGGTCTGACGAGTGTGAGGAGAGCTTTCAGAAGCTCAAGTCAGCACTGACCACATCCCCAGTATTGGTTTTGCCTACTGGTTCGGGTTCTTATACCACTACTACAAAAAAGACATTTAGCGGCAATACAAAATTTCTTTAGCGGCAATAAGAATGGTCGCTATATCCTTTACCAGCCAATAGTGTTTGGTCGCTGATGTTGGGGTCGGCAAAGCCTTTAGCGGCTTTTCTCGCAAAAGCTGGTAAAAGGTATGTTTTATTGCCGCTAAAACATATTATCTTTAATGGAAATTGTATGCGGCAATTATAATGGCTACTAAATCCAATCCAAAACGGCCAACTATACTTCTTTAGCATCCATTTTTATAGCCGCTAAATTCAAACTAATTACCGCTAAAAGTTTGCATCTCTAACGGCAATTGTTTGTGGCAATTGTAATGACTACTAAATCCAATCCAAATGGCTAATTATACGTTTTTACCATCCATTTTTATAGCCGCTAAATTTAAAATAATTGCCTCTAAAAGTTCGTATCTCTAACGGCAATTGTTTGTGGCAATTATAATGGCTACTAAATTCAATCCAAACGGCTAATTATACTTGTTTACAATCTATTTTTATAGCCGCAAAATTTAAAATAATTGTCGCTAAAAGTTCGCATCTTTAATGGCAATTATTTAGTGTCCATTTTAATGGCTAATATGTTTAACTAAATTGCCGCTAAAAATCAAAATCTTTAAAAGTCACAAGCGATAAAAGCAATAATTTGGCCACAATTAAAATATAGTTACAATATTTGTATAGAATATGACCCAAATAAGAAAATATACTAATATTAATTCAAAGAAACATAATATATCTCATTAAATCTTAACAAACAAAAGGAAGCACTAAGTAAAAATATTAATATCACAGTAACTTAAAACATAAAAATATACTGTTTGGACTAAATAGCTAATGTCATCATAGTAATAATCCAGAATGATGGTCTTCAAATGATTTCCGCAGCTTTTCATCACTTTGAAATCTTCCAACCGCTAAATTATCGAACATCAGACTGTATGACCTGAAATTAAAAAAATAACTATTATCTGCAATAAACATAGTTACTTAGATGAATCTAAACTTCTTCAACCACTCTGATGTTTAGCTTAAGCTAAAACATATCCATACTTTTATAACATTTATAGCAAGGGAAGGTAAAGCTAGTGAGAAAGCAGCATGCCTAACAGTAAGCTAAGAGCCTTAAACAAGGCAACAGTACATTACAGGCCGAGACCTTTTAGCAGACAATCTTCGCATAAACTTTGGGTCTGGCAAACAGTCAGGGTTTGAAGAACATCCAAGATGGATGGGTAATCCTGGATCAATTGTTCGACATATTCGGACATCGTGAGAGCTATGAATGGTACACAGGAGAAATTCATTATGATTAGGCAACGTGGGAAAGTCTCTGATCCATAAACTTCTCTTTGGTGCTACTGGGACTACTGGTTTTCCCGCAATGAAGAGGATGGATCAATATCAAGTTGCTGCATGTGGTTTTCGCAACTTTCGAGGCATCCTCCAAGCAACTTTGGTACCTATGGTGTTAGCAGAAATTCTCAAAGCAATGCCGGCATGTAGAGGAACAATAAAGAGATATGCTGACCAACTTAAGCGATGACACTATACGAAGTCAAATACAATGACACTATACTTGTAAGGGCATCCAACCATACTCACCCCAACGAGTTCTCAAGCAGTTTGGGTTGATCAAAGATGTACCTCTCTAGACGAGCACGACACTATACAAAGTCGAATACAATGGGAAAATCCTGATACCAAGGATATGGGCAGAAGTTCAAAAACAATCAGCAGAAACTATTATTAGTATTTCAAATTATTAGTATTTCAGATTTGGATAGAAACTGGAACTGCTGAACTTCTCAAAAAACAATCAGCAGAAACTAAACCACAATCACAGCAGAATTTTGATCTCGAAACTGTAGTTCTTGACTGCAGAATTACAGCTCAACCAGTAGCTAATTTAACAACAAACTGGTGCACCAAAGCAGCTGAAACTGGGCAGAAAAACTAAGTTGTAGGCGCCTTAGGAACTGGAAAAAGATAAAAGGAGAGAGTATAATCTCACCTATATGAAAGGGCGTTTCTCGAGTATCCAGACATAGAAATCCTTTGAATGTAGGTTCAATTGTTTGGAAAAAAAATTTGATCCTTAAGTGATGCAGAAAGACCACCAATCGGATTAGACTTGTTCTGATTCCTCTATGTTCCAACTGCACGCGATAGTTGGAGACCACTGTTTCAAAACAAAGCCTCTTTCTTTCGTTGAACCACTATCTCCCATCATAATCCTCTCGACCAACCCCTTCAGAAGCTAGCTTTAAGACATTGCAGATCCACCTTACATTGTCTGTCCATCACCTCCTGCTCATAAATTTTCGTCGCCTCTCAATGAGTTCGAATCTTGCAAGCTTTTTCGTTGTTATCGTTTGGGAACTCTTTAATCCAACAGCAGACAAAATTTTCCATTCCATTGTTACCTAAGTTATGTTCCAGTCTCATCCTCCTATACTAAGTTTAAGTTACTAAGAAAATCAATCCAAACGTAAATCCAAAGTTCACTTGCAAATGTTGCTAAAAGAGGATGTGAAGGGTGTGGATTGATGTTTTTTTAGGATTTTAGGATGGTTGATTTTAATTTCTGATCATTTAAAGATGGTTCAGAACTGTCTGATATTGTCGATTACTTGATTTGGAAAGATATTTTTGGCTTTTTGGAGTAAAGTTGGTTGGAGACGGTGTATTGCCAAAAATTTCGAGAAAAGGATGAGTTTCTTTCTCCAGACTCATCCTGTAACTTCGAAAAAATAGCATGATGAACATTCTAAAACTATGAAACCCATGATACATCTATCAAGCCAATAGAAGTTCAACTACAAAAAGCTACTCCAATATCCGAAAAAGAAGATGCACAATTTTGAGAAATTTTAAGAAATCAGACATGTCAAAGATAGTTAATGACTTAATGGTGGAACGCATTTTTAAACTGACAGAAAAATTACTTCATAAAAATGAATTTCCACCAGAACTTTCACTAGCACAAAGAAAAAAAGACAGACAGACAAAGACGCCCCACTAAAACCCCAAAAGAGGGAAAATTTGAAGGATCAGATAGATAATAAGGTAAAATGACTAAAATCTAACTTAAAAAGAGAAATCCAGCAGGAAAAAGTCACAAATGCTATCAGATGTCAACTAGCTGTAATAGTCCAGAGCGATGAAGAATCCAAGGTAAGCCCAAATACAACAACAAATTAATAAAAACCGAAGGAGAAAAACTAAAACAGTAGCGACGAAGGACAAATAGGAGTAGTATCATGAGAAAGTTGAGCATTATCAGCACTACTAGGCATTCCTGATGTTTGTGGTACTCGTTCATGTCCACTATTGGCGTCGGGGATCTAACAAATATTAACATGTTAGATAACAATACTTTTATATGATTAGAATTTCATTTAAAATATCTAAAGTTTATGAAATGGAGTTACCTGTTCACCTAAGGTGCCATTGCTACTTTGAGGCATAGATGCATTAGGAGCATATTTGCGCATTAATTGTCTCACTTGGACTAATTCTGATTGCATATTCTCCTGATTTTGTTTCATAATATTCATTTCTTCATTTTGTTTATGCTTTAACTCGATTATCTGTTGTTCTAACTTTTGTATAACCTTATTAGAAGAATCATCTGCAACAATATTTTCTAAGGAAGACCTACTACCCCACAGAACAGAAAGAGTCGGACCAAGTCTTAAACCACGAACATACCCACTTTTTTCATTTCCCAACACCTGAGAATACACATCGCCTTCCCAAGCAACACTACGAGGAGGTTGCTCAGTAGATCTCTCACTATTGCTCACCAAAGTGCTCTATACTACTTCACTACTCGTACAGGCTTGACGGAGTTAAGCTATATTGAGGGAATCGTTTTGTCTCAATCAATCAAGAATGCCTCAACTGGATAAATTCACTTATTTCACACAATTCTTCTGGTCATGCCTTTTCCTCTTTACTTTCTATATTCCTATATGCAATGATGGAGATGGAGTACTTGGGATCAGCAGAATTCTAAAACTACGGAACCAACTGGTTTCACACTGGGAGAACAAGATCCGGAGCAACGACCCCAACAATTTGGAAGATATCTTGAGAAAAGGTTTTAGCACCGGTGTATCATATATGTACTCAAGTTTATTCAAAGTATCCCAGTGGTGTAACGCCGTCGACTTTTTAGGAAAAAGGAGGAAGATGACTTTAATCTCTTGTTTCGGAGAAATAAGTGGCTCACGAGGATGGAAAGAAACATATTATATTTGATCTCTAAGTCCGTACATAGCAATACTAGGTGGGTCATCACTTGGAGGAATGACATAAAGCTAATCCATGTTCCACACGGCCAAGGAAGCATCGGTTTTTAATCTCATTATGACTTGGTCGTTCGGAAGAGCAATTAATTCGATCAGAATAGTGGAATGGAAGGCAATAAAAGAATTAAATGCTCCTTTCTTTTCCAATCGCCCCGCGAAGACAGACGTTCGAAAAGGTTCTCGAGATTCTCAATCGCTCTTTTTAGTGGGGAGGAATAGTGCGGGAAGGGAGCGAGACCAATCCGAGCCACTAGTAGAGTAAGCCTTTCCCACGTGTCAAGTTGAATATGAATAAATGAATGCAGCCTCAACCAGAGAGATCAACCTGCGCCTTTGAGTTGAGGCCGCTAGCGGTGCAGAACGAACTAATCCGCGACCAGCAAGTTTTCTGAAAGCGAACTGAATGGAATTGTTACTTTCAAAAAATCTTGCTTCAAATCAAAGAAAGAAGGTCTATTTTTCCACGTAGTTCATCGGTCAAACCAATGATTCTCTTCTCAAAGTAATAGAGGGAGTATTTTTCTAGTTAGACTTCTATCAATGGAATGAAAGAACCATCCCTTCTTATTTATTTGTTTGTCCTGTCAGATAGAAAGAAAATTAGACCCCAAAGAGCCCTTCTTTACTTTACTACTTTAGGGGGTGGGGGTGAAGGGGGGGTTTACATAGAACCGAGGCAAAGTGGTTTATGATTGAATCTCAGAGGCATTCTTATCATTTGGTAGATCCAAGTCCATGGCCTATTTCGGGTTCACTCGGAGCTTTGGCAACAACCGTAGGAGGTGTGATGTACATGCACTCATTTCAAGGGGGTGCAACACTTCTCAGTTTGGGCCTCATATTTATTCTATATACCATGTTCGTATGGTGGCGTGATGTTCTACGTGAATCCACGTTCGAAGGACATCATACCAAAGTCGTACAATTAGGACCTCGATATGGTTTTATTCTGTTTATCGTATCAGAGGTTATGTTCTTTTTTGCTATTTTCTGGATACTTCTCATTCTTCTTTGGCACCTACGGTAGAGATCGGAGGTATTTGGCCCCCAAAAGGGATTGCGGTTTTAGATCCTTGGGAAATACCTTTTCTTAATACCCTTATTCCCCTTTCATCCGGAGCTGCCGTAACTTGGGCTCATCATGCTATACTCGCGGGGAAGGAAAAACGAGCAGTTTACGCTTTAGTAGCTACCGTTTTACTGGCTCTAGTATTTACAGGCTTTCAAAGAATGGAATATTATTAAGCACCCTTCACTATTTCGGATAGTATTTACGGTTCTACCTTTTTCTTAGCAACTGGCTTTCATGGTTTTCATGTGATAATAGGTACTATTTTCTCGATCATATGTGGTATTCGCCAAAATCTTTGTCATCTGATCAAGGAGCATCACGTTGGCTTTGAAGCAGCTGCATGGTACTGGCATTTTGTAGACGTGGTTCGGTTATTCCTATTTGTCTCTATCTATTGGTGGGGAGGTATATGAAGGAAGGAACAAGTGGATTGAGGAATGAAAGCTCGAAGACAAAGAGAACCGGACTTTTCCAAAGAATTACTGCAGCTTTCCCACTCCACATTCTTTCATTTATCATTTCCTGACCATAGAATACACAATAAATCCACTTTGAAATTCATGAATAGGAAAAAATGCATATTGTTTGATGGATTCATCAAACCAAAAAAATAAAAGAAAGAATAAATCTTACGATTGTCTTGACAGAATCAACATCCAGTGGCCTACCTTCCTTACGTTTTTATGAGTTAATAGGAAAATTTCTGCTCGTGTAGGCTCTATCCCGTTTACAACCCAATATAATAAAATATGATATCATATATGTTGTATGAATGACAAAAGAAGTTTAAAATAATATAGTTTGTAGCTTTCAAGGTTTACCTGCTCATTCATCAAGGTGGCAATAATTTTTTATCCTTCTGTGTGAGGCATCGTTTGCTTAGACCTATTGTTTCTATTTGCTTGGGTACGTCTCTGTCATTGAAATATTAAAATGATATCTTATAAACTTTAAACAAAAATTGCGCATACCTAAAATAAAAACGATATGAAAATGAGCCAACTTAGGGGATTTTCAAGGTTCATACCTTAGCTTTATCAGAAAGCCAATAAGAGACAAGACCACTCCATTGATCCCTCGGTATACGACTTGGTCTATTTTTTAGTAAAGCGTCTTTAGTCTTATATTTGTGCACATACTCACCCTTCAAACTACATTTGTAATCTTTCCATTTCTTTCCTAGTGACTTTAAGACTCACGCTTCTCCACGTTTTGGGATAGAGAACTTCTTTTGAAAAAAATAAAAGCCAATATTTGTAAGATAAAATCATGTATAAAAGATAAAGCATGTTCACAAAATAAAAAATAAAAAATAAATAAATAATAATAATAATAATAATAATAATAACAACAACAACAACAACAACTATTCCATACCTTCGCAAAATCCACCAATTTCTTCTTTTCTTCGTTGTCAAAATTTCTCCAATCATCTACATGTAGAGGTGTTAGTTCTGAAGTTCTGGCAATAATTCCTAGAAAGCTAGCAAGCTTTCAACCCTCTTTCCCGGAGGAAGTTTCCAAATATCTTTTAGTAAAGTAGGCCCACGAACCTTTTTTGCTTCTGAATTACCTAAAATGAAAAAGACAACAGAACGTTAGGTAGTAAAGACAGATGGGGACAGGATGGATTAAAGTAAACATAGATTAGGCCTCTTTTTTGCAGGTACAGAACATTTAACAGAAGGAATAGGGCAGCTCATACAGGGAGCCAGGCAATAATTAAGGCAGCATCTCTAATGAACACAAAGCACATTTAACAGGACTGCAAGTGAAGGACTTGTATATATTAGGAAACACTACATGTCCGAAGTAACAATATCCATAAAGACTTATAGCAACAGGAAGACTAGAAACGTTCAGTACGGTTTGTTCGCTTTGAGAGCTAACATGATCAACTAAGCCAAGCCATTACAAGCAAATGACGACCATTACAGAAGCAATAACTCCTCCAGCTGAAAATTATATGCGTCCAATTCAGAATTCTCAATGTCCAATAGTTAAAACAGAAAAATTCCAAACTTTAGAAGTATTACAAGAGAAGCTTACAAGAACTACACAGATGGGAATTAGTTTATGTCCTAACTTTTGTACTTGTAATTATCTTTACACAATGAAACTTATGCGAGGTTGTGAACTACTCTGCTCTAGGGAGAGCTTCAGTTGCTGTACTCCTGTCCATTTTTATGTGACTTTTCGCCTTTCTATATTTAAAACAATTTAACTTAAAGCTTTCCATACTCAGTCAAGCACATTCCCACGTCACTTGGTTTTGATTTTGTTTAAACTGTTGGTGCTCAATGTTTTTCTTTTAACTTTAAGCTTTCCATACTCAGTCAAGAGATGAATGACTTCAAATTCTCAATGAGAAGCAAATGTCTGTTCAGAAGAAAAGCTGAGAGCAAATGGACCTCTTTTCATCCTTCAGCTAGTGACTGTGCCTATGTTATTTTTGTGCCAATGTCATATTTTTAATAATATATATAGCTGCAACATTAAAAAAAGATGTGCTAAATGTGGACAAGTATAGGCATAGCAACTATCTGTAAATGTGCTAAATGTGCTAAATGTTCTAAAAGATGTATGTAAACCATGAGGTTGACAAATATCAAGACAAAAAATGTGCTAACAGTTATTATCTTTAGGCACAAAATCTTTGCATTACAGAACTCTGCAAATGTTTGTAAATTCTCAGTACAAAGCACGCATGTTCACAGAAATGCTATCAGTCCGCCACTTTTGGCTATTCAGGTATGAAGCTCTTCTAAGGTGGTTATCAAAGCAAAAATATGTCGTGCATCTAATTGAAACCCCCCAAACTTAAATGTGCATTAGGAAATAACGCCGACAGCTAAGATGTTTTGCAGCGAATGTTAATGTAACCATGTCCTACTATCTAAGGGAATTTGTGGACAAGTATAGGCATAGCAACAATGACAACTCAAGCCAAACATGATATCATTGTACTGTACAACAAAAGGTGTTCAAAATCATGGTATGAGCTTGAATACATAGGTAAGGTTTTGGAGTGGAAGGGCAGTATCACATTTTCAGCAACATCAAAATCATTAAATACAATCGTGCTGACAATAGCCTTCAGATACAATCGTGCAGTACTACATAAGCATTACCTGAATCGTCATCAAGTTGATTTTCAGTGCCACCTTCAGAACTATTCAACTCATTAGATTGACCATCATGTGCTTGGGCGTCAGAGTAGTTTTGACTATCCATCAATTGCACAATATATGGCTGGGCTCTAGAGTAGTTTTGACCATCCATCAATTGCTCAATATAAGGTCTCACATCTTCATCATAATCTTGTTTAATTACCAGTCGGTTGCGACCTCTAGTTTGCATAGTTCCTTTTCAAAAATAAAGAAATTATCTATATGCATTAAGTTATACTAGTACCAAATTAACTCCAACCAATTAGCAGGTCACACGCAAAATAGGAGGAAACATCGTCCTCATCTCAAGTTGTGAAAAAAAAAAATAGCAATTCGTGCACACGAATAAAGCCTTGCGACAAAGATAGTTAAAGAGATAAAAAGTATTGATGCACCAGCAAAAACTATTGTCCAGCGATAATAACACCTTAGCATATTGGAATACAATGGCTACAATCAGAAAAGTATAAGTAAAAGAAAGCACAAAGAATTGACTCAAATCAACCAATACAAACATGAAAAATCCATAGCTTACTAACATGAATTCTCTATAAAATGACTCAAATTGAAAGCAAAAAAGTATATTTATTTAAATTTCTGCAGTAAAAAAATCACAAGAAGTTCTTAAATAACACTTAGAAGAAAAATATTCTATAAGTTCCACCTATCTTATTCAGAATCATATTCATTGTCATTGTCATTTCCTCCCTCAACACTAGCTTCACCATCAATTGGAGAAGCTTGAGAATGTACGTTTGTATCAATTACTATTCCATCGACACCACTTCTTATCCAATCATTACACTCATCTTCTGGAACACGAGCATTTTCTAAGAGAGCCAAGTCAGTGGCATCACTCTGCATTGATGACTCAAACTGCAAACTATTTTTCTCTCCCATATTAAAAATATCTCGAGGTTTAATTAACCTAGGGAGAAACCATTCATGAACTTCAGGATCTTGTATAAATATTACTTGTTGAGATTTTTCTGCAAAAATAAAGGGCTCATGACGTTCTCGATCGCCAGAGTCTGTTAGCCGCGAGAAATTCACAAGTGTGAAACCCAAGTCATCTTCCTTAACTCCTCTACCTTTGGTTACATCAACCCAATCACACTTAAATAAGACAACCTTAAATTCTTCATAGTAGTTTAACTCCACAATATCATTCAATATGCCATAATATGTGACATTTGCAGACTTTGAAGTATTGTCACTTGTACTTACATAACTTTCAGTCTTTGAACCGACCATAACACCACTATTTTGTGTCACCTTACATTCTTCAATTTGCTTCGTTCGAAACCGATACCCATTATTTACATCGAATGCATTAAATCTTTTCGCAGTGTAACTCGGCCCTTGTGCAAGGACTTTGACATCCTTTAAGATGTTATATGTGGCTTCAAGCTCCTTTACCTAACCAAATAAAAGATACAACTATAAATGTGGATATCTGTACAAGGAAAATAATTTAATGTAACCAATGACTTACTCGTACTACTTACTTGCTCCTTGAACCATTCATGAAATGTATCGAAATGCACACTATCAAGTTGATGTTGAGTCAAACGACGCTTACGATGTGATCTCTTGATTTCAACAATATGTTCCCTATTCATATAACTCACACATATTAATTTTGTTATCAATTGAGTAATATACATATACTAAATAAAAGATATAACACTTACTTTTTATAATTCTCAACCATTTCTAACTCACAATTGAAAAGCACATGTCGATGTGCTTGCAACCTTATTTTCTCATCCAACTCAAATACATCTACTCCACCGTATGACTCTCCAACAGTTGGAAAAAGATATTCTTCTTTACTAGTATCATGCTCAATCTCATCACCATATTTTCTTGACAATAATACCTTGAATCTCCACCCTCCAAATATCGTGAGCAAAATGCCATACACTCATTTGCTATGTATGCTTCTGCTATCGAACCTTCTGGACATGCTCGATTACGAACATATGATTTTAAAATAGCCAAATACCTATGGAATAAAATATTGGTATTAGTTTGATATTATAATATTTAACAACTAAAGATATATAATAAAGTTTCGGTTATATTTTCCATACCTCTCAATTGGGTACATCCAGCGATAATGTACTGGCCCAGCATGTTTAGCCTCAGTTGCCAAGTGAATTACCAAATGTATCATAATAGTAAAGAAACCTGGGAGGAAAAGCTTCTCCATAGTAGACAATGTCTCTGGAATGTTTTCTTCAAGTAACTTTAACTCTTCTACTTTTAGTTCTTTGCTACAAAGAACACGAAAGAATGTGCATAGTTCAATTAAAATGGAACTAACTCTTTTATCGATTGATCTCTGCAAGGCAATGGGAAAAAGTTCTTGCATTATAACATGACAATCATGAGTTTTTAACCCAGATAACTTTCGTTTGTGAATGCAACGTGAGATATTAGACACATAGACATCTGGAAACTTGGCATTTTGTAGTACTTCAAAAAACAACTATTTTTCCTTTTGAGACATTGTGAAAAAAGTAGCAGGAAGATAGGCTTTCCCACTAGCTCGATATTGAGGCCACAAACTTGGTCTTATTTTCATCTCCTTCAAGTCCAATCGAGCTTCTAAGTTATCTTTATACTTTTTACCAAGATCCAATAATGTATAAATTAAGTTATCACACACATTTTTTTCTATGTGCATCACATCAAGATTATGGCGCACCAAGTTAAACTTCCAATAAGGAAGATTGAAAAAAATACTCCTCTTTTTCTATGTGTTTTTCATCACTCCACTTACCCCTTAATTCGATTGGCCGAGAGTAAATTTTATATCTTTAACTTGATTCAACACTAGTGACCCAGATACTGGACGAGGTGCAGGTTTTGTTTCTTTAGTAACATCAAACGATTTTGCATCATTCCGATATTTATGTCTAGACTTCAAGAAGCGCCGATGCCCCATGTAACAAAACATTCTGACATGTGTGAACCTTTTAGATTGAGTGTTTATGTTACAAGTAGGGCATGCAAACTGACCATAAGTGCACCATCCAGAGAGAGTACCATATGCTGAAAAATCATTTATAGTCTACATGAGAATTGCTCGCATTTGAAATATCTCCTTAGCAGAGGCATCATATGTTTCTATCCCAACATCCCATAATTAATTTAACTCTTCTATTAAAGGTTACAAAAAGATTATATGGCATTAAAATCACTGGTCATGTACAGTTCGCATTGTGCCAAATGGATTAAACCCATCAGAAGCTAATCCTAGCCGCACATTACGAGGATCTCCAGCAAATTCGGGATATTCACTATCAAAATTTGTCCAAGCTTCAGAATCTGCAGGATGCCGTAGAACTCCATCTTTGTTGCACTCTTCATGATGCCATCGCATTGCTTTAGAAGTTTCTTAAGACATAAACAATCTCTGTAGCCTTGTTTTTAAAGAAAAATACCTTAGGACCTTGGCTGGAATTTTTCTAGCATCATTTTTCCATCTAGAAGCTCCACAAACTTTGCATTTATTAACATTCTTATTAGCAAACTCTTTCCTAAAGAGCATGCAATCGTTAGGACAAGCATGAATGTTTTCATACTTTAAGTCCAAGCCTTCAACTATCTTTTTGATCTCACAGAACGAAGGAGGCAATTTTTCTCCTTCAGGAAGCGCATCTTTCAATAGTCCAAGAAAAGAATTAAAATATTCATTTAACCATTTGAACGTGCATTTTATGCGATACATATGCGGCAAAAAGGATAGTTTGCTAAACTTCTTACATCTAGGATACAGTTCTTCATTTGCCTCCTTCATGAGCCGTTCAAACTTATCCACCTCTGGATGAGGTTGATTTCCAGATGGATGAGCAATATAATCTTGTACGTCTCCATGCCACCGCTTTCACTAATGTCAGTATTCATGAATTGTGTAAAACCTCCAAATGCATCATGCATCATTCCTCGCATATCATCGCCCCTTAGAGTTGACTGGATGCGGTTATTTTCTCCAGCATTGTTTGATCCTTTTAGAAACTCCCCGTGACAAAACCAAGTATCATATGATGGTATAATACCATTAATCTCAAGATGATCATATGTTGTAGCCTGATTTACTTGATGGATAAGCACACACTCCGTACAAGGACATGCAATTTTTTCTCCACGTTTTTCATAGAAGGCACGATTTAAAAAATCCTCTACTCCCTCCAAATATTCTTTACTAACTCTATCACAATACATCCATTCTTTATTTCTTGGATTGTCCATGACGATCAAGATATTCCTTTCTTTTCTATAATTATTGCATGAGCTATAAATTTGTTAGTAAAAAGGAGAAATTAATCAAAAAGGTAGTTCAAAATAAAATAATCATCCTATCAGTAGGTAATTCTATGCTCAAAGATATCATTTTAACAGTTGAAACTATCAAACATAAATCAATTAAAACTATCATTTTAACAATTAAACTATTAAACAGTTAAACGATCTCTAATTTTTTCTATGATTTTCACATATTGGTTCAATTTTCTTTTTGAATAGAATTAATAATCTTAGAAATTACACTTCTTCTATGGTTTTCATATATTGGTTCATAAATCTTTTAAACATAGAATTATGTAACGACGCGTTCTGTCGTTACGTAAAACCTTCATCATACTTGTTGTCATTGACTTTTTATAGATGGCTTACACTGTATTTGATGTATTAGAGTTGATAGGCTTGAAATCGAATGGTTGTAGTGAGAGTTCAGTCAATTAGCCTTTAAAAATAGCCTTAAAATGGGAAAAGTCAACTCAGAGTTGACTTTTTGGTAAACGACCTCGGAATGCAACTTTTATGGTTCGGATAGCTTCGTTAGGTGATTTGGGACTTAGGAGTGTGTTCAGAATAATTTTGTGATGTCCGGTGTAGAATTAGGCTTAAATCGGTAAAAGTTAGTTTTTGACAATTCCGGTCGGCAGTGGAAAATAGGCTATCGGGGTCAGAATGGAATTCCGACAGTTGGAACATGTTCGTAATGTCATTTTGGACTTGTCTGTAAAATTTTAGGTCAAACAGAGTTGATTTGGATAGTTTCGGCATCATTGGTGAATTTTAGAAATTTCAAAGTTCTTAGGCTTGAATCCGATGTAAATTTGGTGTTTTGATATCAGTTTTGGTGTTTTGAGAGTGCAACTAAGTTTGAATGATGTTATGGGATATATTTGTAAGTTTGGTTAGGGTCCCGAGGGGCTCAGGATTGATTTCGGGTGGTTAACGGACTCGTTGGGAATTGAAAACACTCCTGGTTTTCTAGTGCTTTTGCACAGGGAATTAACCTTATGCGTTCGCGGAAGGGGGCCCGCGTTCGCATAGGGGAAATGGGAGCTGGGGGATTTTTGTGTTGTGTGTTCGCGAAGGTCCAGGTGGGAACGCGGAGAAGAGGAGGAAGGTGCATCGCGAACGCGGAGAGACGAGTGCGTTCGCGTAGGGTTCAAGTCACCTGGGGGATCCCCAGGCCGTTGGTCAGTGCGAACGCTGACTTGGGGTGCGAACGAGAAGGTTCGTCTGGGCAAGGCAGTGCGAACGCGGCATGGGGACCGCAATCGCGAAGGGTAATGAAGGCTGGTCAACGCGAACGCGGCCCGTTGACCGCGAATGCGTAGAATAAATACCTGGGCAGTTAATTAATAGCCCTTCCGCGACCTAGACCTTATTTTACACCATTGTTCAGTGGAGGAGAGGTTTTTGGGCAAATTTTGAAGGAGTAAATCAGTGGGTATCACAGAGGTAAGTAATTTAATTATTAAGACTCGTTTATGGGTGATTAAAGACCATAATCTCAGCAATTAATTCATGAATAACATTAGAAAAATTGGGTTTTAGGGCTTGAGATTATGAGACCTTCAAGGGTCGATTTGAGGGGTCAAACGAACTCCGATTTTGGTGTTCTTTATATGTACGAACTCATGAGAGGACAAAGAACACTTTTCTATAATAAATATTCTGAGTTTCAGGATGCGGGCCCGGGACAAAGAACACTTTTTCAATTGGAATATATTCCTTAAGCATATGTTGATGATAAAAATCTTAACTTGGTAGATTTGGAGCCTTCGGAAGTTTATTTGAGGGGCAATCACATTGTGGAATAATTTCGGGCTAGTTTTGAGGTAAGTAATGTCTTTAAATCCTGTTCTGAGAGTATAAAACCCCGGACTATGCACCCTTTTACGGGTTTTGAAATAAAAAGGTTGAAACTTTGGAGATATATTCCTTACTTAGGCGACTATTGAGTTGCGAAACGGCTTTTAAAGCTTATTTCCAATGGTACTATATATACATGATATGTTTTGGGCTGTAAGCCGTGTTTGGGGCCTAGTGCCGACTTGTTTACCCTTCGGGGGTTATGTTTTACTATTTTCCTCACTGACATGTTATGATTTTTCACTCAGTCCTTTCTGTGAAATTATTTTGATACTACTTCTTGAAAAATAAAACTCTATTTTGGGTCGAGAACCCGGTATATTTATGGCCTAGAGGGCAAATTGAGAGTGTCTGACTGATTGAGGTTGCTGGCCTATATTGTGAGGATGATATGATATGAGTGAGGTTGCGGGCCTATATTGTGTGTGAAGTATGTCATGATGTGGCTTATTATTGCGCTTGGGTTGTAGGAGCCCCTCCGGAGTCTGTAACACACCCCTAGTGAGCGTCGGTACCGATTGAGTGATGCCCGCGGGGCATATGATGACTTATGTGAGATGCCTGATGGGCAGAGTGACTGTGAGGTTGCCTGATGGGCAAAGTGATTGTGAGGTTTTCTGATGGGCAGAGTGATTGTGAGGTTGCCTGATGGGCAGAGTGATTGTGAGGTTGCCTGATGGGCAGAGTGAATGTGAGGTTGCCTGATGGGCTGATACTGAAAAATATTGTTACGAGAAATGCTTTGGCCCGAGGGGCAGTTTTATGAAGATTTTTACTGAGTTTTAAACTATGATTTACTTCGTTTCCACCTTAGTTTTACTGAGAACTTTTGAGATATACTGATATTGCACTTGGTTTCAAAGGATTTCTAGAAACTGATTTCGAACTTATAAATTGATGAATACTACGTGGTGACTTGGTGTTTTACTGGCTTTTTTGTGGAATTGTGTACATGTTCTGTGTGTTTATATTACTCAGACTGTTATTTATTTTCATTACTACTGAGATGGCGTATTCATAAAGACTCTATGTGCCTCTGTGCACAGATCCAGGTACTAGCTCGCAGCAGTAGCTGACGCAGGTTCGATAGCAGCATTTCACGGGATTTTGAGGTAGTTGTCCAGCGTCCGCAGCTTCTCCATTTCCCTTCTTTATTTAGTATTAGCATTTAATTCAGAGACATATATGATAGTTTTAGCAGAGTTAGATTTATTTATTCTTAGATGCTCATGACAATTGACTCCAGTTCTTGGGAGGTTGTTTAGAATATTATGGGGACGCTAAGACTTATTTATATTACTTATGCTATGGTTGCTTGCTTATTGTTTAATTGTGAACTGCTATAATTAAATAAATGCGTAGTAAGGTGATGGTTGGCTAGCCTAGTTCCACGATAGGCGCCATCACGGCCTGTTAGGATGTGGGGTCGTGACAAGTTGGTATCAAAGAACTAGGTAACATAGGACTCAACGGTCATGAGCAGGTTTAGTAGAGTCTTGCGGATCAGTACGGAGACGTATGTACTTATCTTCGAGATGCTGCCGAACTTTTAGGAAACATCTCTATTTTCTTGAACTCTTTCGTGCCAATCTATTGATTCTTGAAATCTAAACTTACATTGTTTCATTCTCTCACAGATGGTGAGGACACGCAATACCGATCAGGGTGACCAGGCACCAGCCAGATCCATAAGAGGTCGAGGCCGTGGTAGAGGTAGGGGGCCAGCTCAGGCAGCAGTCGGGGTGGTACCACAGGATCCCCCTATCGTACAAGATCAGGTTCCCGCCGATGGTGCTCCAGCAGGACAGGCTCAGGCACCGGTAATGCCTATTGTTATTCCAGGTCTTCAGGAGACCCTGGCTCAGATATTGACGATGTGTTCCAGTTTGGCTCAGGCAGTGGCTATGTCTACCACTGCCACTGCAGCTCATACCGGGGGAGGCAATTAGACTCCAGCTGCCCGGACACCTAAGCAAGCTGTACGGGGTATTCAGGCACAAGGAGCAGCCCCAGTTCAGCCGGTTGGTCCAGCTCAGGATTTTGTGGTCGCTGTTATGCCTGAAGATGAGCAGCGTAGGTTGGAGAGGTCCACCAGACTTAAGCCTCCGACCTTCAGTGGAATAGAGGGTGAGGACGCCCAAGGTTTTCTTGAAAAATGCCAGAGGATACTACGTACTGCAGGTATTTTGGAGACCAGTGGGGTCTCGTTTGTTACATTTCAGTTTGCGGGTGCTGCTTTTACTTGGTGGGAGTCATTCGAGAGGCGTAGGATGGTTGGTTCAGCACCTCTCACCTGGCACCAATTCTCCGCGATCGTTTTGGAGAAATATGTTCCTCAGTCCCAAAGAGAGGAGCAGCGTAGGCAGTTTGAGAAACTGCGCCAGGGAGAACTATCAGTCACCCAGTACTAGATGAGGTTTTCTGAGTTATCTAGACATGCTTCTGAGATTGTCCCTACCGACAGGGAGAGGATTAGGATGTTTGTAGATGGTCTCTCGTATCAGCTTTGGATTTTGATGACCAGAGAGAGGGTGTCTGGAGTCACATTTGAGCAGGTTGCTGATATTGCTCGGAATATTAAGTTGGTTCGTAGGTAGGATCGTGAGGAAAGAGAGGTCAAGAGGCCTCGGGGATCAGGTAATTTCAGTGGTGCCCCTTCCATAGGGCAATTTCAGCCTATCAGAGGTCATTCATTTAGACCTCCACAGTCAGTTCGCCCAGCGTACAGTGGTGTATCGTCGGGGCAAGATCCTCACAATGCTCATTAGGGACGTTCATCTTTTAGTGCCCTTCCAGCTCAGAGCTCCACTCGAGCATTATCTTATCAGGGTTCGTCTGGTGGTTATCATGGTGGCAGGGGTTTTCGTCAGTTTTCATCTACAGCTCCAGGTAATTGTTATGAGTGTGGAGAGTTCGGACATGAGTGGAGGCAGTGTCCCCGTCGTCCTATTAGTTCAGCTCAGTAGTGGGTTCAGCCCTCGGCTTCAGCCCCAGTTATTTCACCACCTACCCAGGCTGCTAGGGGTGGTGGTCAGGCAGCTAGAGGCCGTCCTAGAGGGGGAGGTCGAGCAGGTGGAGGCCAGCCACGTATTTATGCACTTCCGGCTAGGCCTGATGCTATGGCGTCAGATGCAGTGATTACAGGTACTATTTCAGTTTGTCACAGTGATGCTTTGGCTTTATTTGACCCTGGTTCCACGTACTCTTATGTCTCATCCTATTTTGCTCATTTTCTGAATATGCCC
>ML241564.1:3540-19043 GCA_005239495.1 Nicotiana undulata | reverse complement strand
GAGAGCTTTCAGAAGCTCAAGTCAGCATTGACCACAGCTCCGATATTAGTGTTGCCTACTGGTTCGGGTTCTTACACAGTTTATTGTGATGCTTCTAGAGTTGGCTTGGGAGCAGTGTTGATGCAGGACGGTAGGGTAATTGCATACGCGTCGAGACAGTTGAAGGGCACGAGAAGAATTACCCAGTGTATGAACTTGAGTTAGCTGCTATTGTTCATGCCTTAAAGATTTGGCGGCATTATTTGTATGGAGTGCAGTGTGAGATTTTCACTGATCATCGTAGCTTGCAGTATCTGCTAAGGCAGAAGGACTTGAATTTGCGACAGAGGAGATGGTTGGAGCTTCTCAAGGATTCTGACTTGACTATTTTATATCATCCGGGGAAGGCCAACGTGGTGGTCGATGCCTTGAGTCGCAGAGCCGAGAGTTTGGGAAGTCTAGCTTATCTTTCAGCAGCAGAGCGACCTTTAGCCCTTGATGTTCAGGCTTAATCGGGTTAGTTATTGAGATTGGACTTGTCAAATCCTCCACGGGTAGTAGCTAGCATGGCTTCTCGGACTTCTTTATTTGATCAGATTAAGTCACGGCAATATGATGACCGGAAATTATTAGTCCTTCAGGATAGAGTTCGTCGGGGTGATGCCAGAAATGTGACTATTAGTGATGGCGGAGTTATGAGGATGCGGGGCCGTATATGCGTGCCCAATGTAGAGGGTATTCGAAAGATGATATTACCAGATGCTCACAGCTCGCGGTATTCTATTCATCCGGGTGCCGCGAAGATGTATCAGGATCTGAAACAGCAGTATTGGTGGAGGCGGATGAAGAGAGATATTGTTGAGTATGTAGCACGGTGTCTCAACTGCCAGCAAGTCAAGTATGAGCACCAGAGGCCAGGTGGTTTGCTTCAGAGGTTAGATATTCCAGAGTGGAAGTGGGAGAGGATTACTATGGACTTTGTAGTTGGGCTTCCACGAACTTCGAAGGGTTTTGATGCTATTTGGGTCATTGTGGATAAACTGACCAAGTCCGCGCATTTCATTCATGTCAGTACTACTTATACTTCAGAGCGGTTAGCTGGTATTTACATTAAGGAGATTGTCCGGTTGCATGGAGTTCCGGTTTCTATTATTTATGACAGAGGTACTCAGTTCACATCTCAGTTTTGGAGAGCCGTACAGAAAGGTATGGGTACTGATGTAGAGCTGAGCACCGCATTTCACCCTCATACCGACGGGCAGTCGGAACGGACTATTAAGATATTGGAAGATATGTTACAGACTTTTGTGATTGATTTTGGTGGCTCATGGGATCAGTTTCTGCCATTAGCGGAGTTTGCATATAATAACAGCTATCAGCCCAGTATTCAGATGGCCGCGTATGAGGCTTTATATGGTAGGAGGTGTAGATCTCTGGTTGGCTGGTTAGAGCCTTNGAAAGGTGTTATGAAGTTCGGAAAGAGAGGAAAGCTGAGTCCTCGGTTTATTGGTCCTTTTGAGGTGCTTCAGAAGGTTGGAGAGGTGGCTTATAGACTTGTCTTGCCACCCAGCTTATCGAGTGTTCATCCATAGTCTACATGAGAGCTGCTCGCATTTGAAATATCTCCTTAGCAGAGGCATCATATGTTTCTATCCCAACATCCCATAATTCATTTAACTCTTCTATTAAAGGTTACAAAAAGACATCAATATTATTGCCTGGAGCTTTTGGTCCAGGATTAAGTAAGGACAAAATAAAGAACTCTTGTTTCATGCACATCCATGGTGAAAGATTATATGGCATTAAAATCACTGGTCATGTACTGTGTTCAGTTCGCATTGTGCCAAAAGGATTAAACCCATCAGAAGCTAATCCTAGCCGCACATTACGAGGATCTCCAGCAAATTCGGGATATTCACTATCAAAATTTGTCCAAGCTTCAGAATCTGCAGGATGCCGTAGAACTCCATCTTTGTTGCGCTCTTCATGATTCCATCGCATTGCTTTAGAAGTTTCTGAAGACATAAACAATCTCTGTAGCCTTGGTTTTAAAGGAAAATACCTTAGGACCTTGGCTGGAATTTTTCTAGCATCATTTTTTCATCTAGAAGCCCCACAAACTTTGCATTTATTAACATTCTTATTAGAAAACTCTTTCCTAAAGAGCATGCAATCGTTAGGACAAGCATGAATTTTTTCATACTTTAAGCCCAAGCCTTCAACTATCTTTTTGATCTCATAGAAAGAAGGAGGCAATTTTTCTCCTTCGGGAAGCGCATCTTTCAATAGTCCAAGAAAAGAATTAAAATATTCATTTAACCATTTGAACGTGCATTTTATGCGATACATATGCAACAAAAAGGACAGTTTGCTAAACTTCTTACATCTAGGATACAGTTCTTCATTTGCCTCCTTCATGAGCCGTTAAAACTTATCCACCTCTGGATGAGGTTGATTTCCAGATGGATGAGAAATATTCTCTTGTACGTTTTTCTCCATGCCACCGCTTTCACTAATGTCAGTATTCATGAATTGTGTAAAACCTCCAAATGCATCATGCATCATTCCTCGCATATCATCGCCCCTTAGAGTTGACTGGATGCGGTTATTTTCTCCAGCATTGTCTGATCCTTTTAGAGACTCCATGTGACAAAACCAAGTATCATATGATGGTATAATACCATTAATCACAAGATGATCATATGTTGTTGCCCGATTTACTTGATGGATAAGCACACACTCCGTACAAGGACATGCAATTTTTTCTCCACGTTTTTCATAAAAGGCACGATTTAAAAAATCCTCTACTCCCTCCAAATATTCTTTACTAACTCTATCACAATACATCCATTCTTTATTTCTAGGATTGTCCATGACGATCAAGATATTCCTTTCTTTTCTATAATTACTGCATGAGCTATAAATTTGTTAGTAAAAAGGAGAAATTAATCAAAAAGGTAGTTCAAAATAAAATAATCATCCTATCAGTAGGTAATTCTATGCTCAAAGATATCATTTTAACAGTTGAAACTATCAAACATAAATCTATTAAAACTATCATTTTAACAATTAAACTATTAAACAGTTAAACAATCTCTAATTTCTTCTATGATTTTCATATATTGGTTCAATTTTCTTTTTGAATAAAATTATTAATCTTATAAATTACACTTCTTCTATGGTTTTCATATATTGGTTCATTAATCTTTTAAACATAGAATTATGTAACGACTCGGTCCGTCGTTACGTAAAACCTGCATCATACTTGTTGTCATTGACTTGTTATAGATGGGTTATATTGTATTTGATGTATTAGAGTTGATAGGCTTGAAATCGAATGGTTGTAGTGAGAGTTCAGTCAATTAGCCTTTAAAAATAGCCTTAAAATGGGAAAAGTCAACTGAGAGTTGACTTTTTGGTAAACTACCTAGGAATGCGAATTTTATGGTTCGGATAGCTTCGTTAGGTGATATGGGACTTAGGAGTGTGTTCAGAATAATTTGTGATGTCCGGTGTAGAATAAGGCTTAAATCGGTGAAAGTTAGTTTTTGGCGATTCCGGTCGGCAGTGGAAAATAGGCTATCGGGGTCAGAATGGAATTCCGATAGTTGGAACATGTTCGTAATGTCATTTTGGACTTGTCTGTAAAATTTCAGGTCAAACGGAGTTGATTTGGATAGTTTCGGCATCATTGGTGAATTTTAAAAATTTCAAAGTTCTTAAGCTTGAATCCGATGTAAATTTGGTATTTTGATGTTAGTTTTGGTGTTTTGAGAGTGAAACTAAGTTTGTATGATGTTATGGGATATATTGGAAAGTTTGGTTGGGGTCTCGTGGGGCTCGGGATTGATTTTGGGTGGTTAACGGACTCGTTGGGAATTGAAAACACTCTGGTTTTCTGGTGTTTTTGCACAGGGAATTAACCTTATGCGTTCGCGGAAGGGGGCCCGCATTCGCATAGGGGAAATAGGAGCTGGTAGATTTTTGTATTGTGCGTTCGCGATGGTCCAGGTGCGAACGTGGAGAAGAGGAGGAAGGTGCATCGCGAACGCGGAGAGACGAGTGCGTTCGCGTAGGGTTCAAGTCACCTGGGGGACCCTCAGGCCGTTGGTCAGTGCGAACGCTGACCTGGGGTGCAAATGTGAAGGTTCGTCTGGGCAAGGCAGTGCGAACGCAGCCTGGGGACCGCGATCGCGAAGGGTAATGAAGGCTGGTCAACGCGAACGCGGCCCGTTGACCGCGAACGCGTAGAATAAATACCTGTGCAGTTAATTAAAAGCCCTTCCGCGACCTAGACCTTATTTTACACCATTGTTGAGCGGAGGAGAGGTTTTTGGGCGAATTTTGAAGGAGAAAATCAGTATGTATCATAGAGGTAAGTAATTTGATTATTAAGACTCATTATGGGTGATTAAAGACCATAATCTCAGCAATTAATTCATGAAAAACAGTAGAAAAATTGGGTTTTAGGGCTTGAGATTATGAGACCTTCAAGGGTCGATTTGAGGGGTCTAACGAACTACGATTTTGGTGTTCTTTATATGTACGGACTTGTGTGAGGACAAAGAACACTTTTCTATACAAAATTCTGAGTTTCGGGGAGCGGGCCCGAGGGTCGGGTTCTGACCGAATTAGGATTTTTGAGCCAAATTCGATATTTTTTAATTGGAATTTATTCCTTAAGCATATGTTGATGATAAAAATCTTAACTTGGTAGATTTGGAGCCTTCGGAAGTTGATTTGAGGGGCAAGCGCATTGTGGAATAATTCCGGGCTAGTTTTGAGGTAAGTAATGTCTTTAAATCCTATCTTGAGGGTATAAAACACCGGACTATGCACCCTTTCACGGGTTTTGAAATGCAAAGGTTGAAACTTTGGAGATATATTCCTTACTTAGGCGACTATTGAGTTGCGAAACGGCTTTTAAAGCTTATTTCTAATGGTACTATATATACATGATATGTTTTGGGCTGTAAGCCGGGTTTGGGGCCTAGTGCCGACTTGTTTACCCTTCGGGGGTTATGTTTTACTATTTTCCTCACTGACATGTTATGATTTTTCACTCAGTTCTTTCTGTGAAATTATTTTGACACTCAGAGTATTTTGATACTACTTCTTGAAAAATGAAACTCTATTTTGGGTCGAGAACCCGGTATATTTATGGCCTGGAGGGCAAATTAATAGTGTCTGACTGAGTGAGGTTGCTGGCCTATATTGTGAGGATGATATGATATGAGTGAGGCTGCTGGCCTATATTGTGAGGATGATATGATATGAGTGAGGTTGCGGGCCTATATTGTGTGTGAATTATGTCATGATGTGGCTTATTATTGCGATTGGGCTGTAGGAGCCCCTCCGGAGTCTGTAACACACCCCCAGTGAGCGCCGATACCGATTGAGTGATGCCCGCGGGACTTATGATGAGTGATGTGAGATACCTGATGGGTAGAGTGATTGTGAGGTTGCCTGATGGGCAGAGTGATTGTGAGATTGCCTGATGGGCAGAGTGATTGTGAGGTTGCCTGATGGGCTGATACTGAAAAATATTGTTACGAGAAATGCTTTGGCCCGAGGGGTAGTTTTATGAATATTTTTACTGAGTTTTAAACTATGATTTACTTCGTTTCCACACTGGTTTTACTGAGAACTTTTGAGATATACTGATATTGCACTTGGTTTCAAAGGATTTCTGGAAACTGATTTCGAACTTATGAATTGATGAATACTACGTGGTGACTTGGTGTTTTATTGGCTTTTTTGTGGAATTTTGTACATGTTATGTGTGTTTATATTACTCAGACTGTTATTTATTTTCATTACTACTGAGTTGGTGTACTCATAAAGACTCCCTGTGCCTCTGTGCACAGATCCAGGTACTAGCTCTTAGCAGTAGCTGACGCAGGTTCGATAGCAACATTTCACGGGATTTCGAGGTAGCTGTCCAGCGTCCGCAGCTTCTCCATTTCCCTTCCTTATTTAGTCTTAGCATTATATTCAGAGACATATATGATAGTTTTAGCAGAGTTAGATTTATTTATTCTTAGATGCTCATGATTGTTGACTCCAATTCTTGGGAGGTTGTTTAGAATATTGTGGTGACGCTAAGACTTATTTATATTACTTATGTTATGTTTGCTTGCTTATTGTTTAATTGTGAACTGTTATAATTAAATAAATGCGTAGTAAGGTGATGGTTGGCTAGCCTAGTTCCACGATAGGCGCCATCACGGCCTGTTAGGATTTGGGGTCGTGATAAATTATTAAACTTATATTTTATAGAAGAACCATACATCATATATTTTAAAATTTTCAAAACTTACTACTCATGTTTTTTAAATTTTCAGATATATACTCCATTTTTACTAATTTATTTTTAGCTATTTTGTTTATTGAATGTAAGTTTAACTAGTTCTAAAGCTAAATGGAATATAAGTTAGTTTATATATTAGAAGTATACAATTATAAATTAAAAAAGACAATATAATTGCGATGAAATTATACATATAAAGTTTAGTTAAAGACTACTTAAACCAAACATGACAAGAAAGAGACAGTATAAATAAACTTAAAAAATTCAACAAATTATGCAAAGCCTAAAATGGTGTGGACTTTTTTAACAATAAGACGATGATTGCAGTGACATGTGGATACTACATGGGGGCTAAATCGATATGGAATATTTTGCTATTTATAAACAGATCATAGTCATTATTGAACAAACATGTAAAATGAGAAAGAAATCTAGCCAAAAACAACTTGCCAATTTTCACCATAATGGTTCATAAACTTTTTAATAATGGAATTATTAAACTTATATATTATACAAATATTTTAAGGATGGACATTCTGTGCGATGCAAACCAATTAACATACAGACTTTGGCAAAAGAAAAAGGGCACAATGAAAACAATGTGGAGTAAATTCTCAATGCGATACAATAGTATAACAGCCCATGATGGATTTCATGAAAGGAAAGGATTCAATAGGAGGCTAAATGAACTTCTGGCCTAAAGCAATGCATTTGTAAAGTACAGGACTTTGGAATTAACTGTTTTATCTTGTTGCACAAGTGATATTACTGTGTCCATGAATTACCACTGGAAGGGTTATCGTAATTGAATCGATGACTCAATTGATGAAGTTAAAGGGCAGCAACATAACCAAAACATGCCACTGCAAACCAATGGAAGGAAGCAGCTAGGGGTACTACCAAAATTCATCAGACAAGTAAAAACAACAAATAATAATGGACACACAGAATGGTCTATGCCCAAAAATTGCAGTATATTGTATGAAAATACAGGTACTGTACTGGATTCCAGATGTATAAATTGCATCAACATACACGAGAGGCAAAAATAATCCCACTGTTAAGCTCGGTTTTCCTTATGATCTGCCTATAGTTTAAAGAAATAAATAAGCAAGGAACTTGTTCCACAATTTAATGCATTACTGAAAGTTTTCTAATCATGTATGCATTACAGGTTGGTGCATCATTTTCTACACATCAGCCTGTTATATTTAATCCTCAAGCTACTCCAAAATCGGTTGCAAAACGACTTCAAAAAAACAATTTAACAGGGGAAGAACATAATCGACGAGGACTATCAATTTATCCGAACCGAACCAATTTAACAGAGGAAGAACATCATATTTAATAATCTATAGCCAAACATGGAGTCCTGAAATCAAGGTTTCCTAAAATGTAAATAATTGAGCAACATCAATCCACTGTAAATCAATCCATATAAACAATCGAGCAGCATCAATCCAAAATCAGTTGCAAAGCGATTGCAAGAAAATGATTTAACAGGGGAAGAACAGAATCGACGAGGACTGTCAATTTATCATAACCGAACCAATTTAACAGAGGAAGAACAGCCTATTTAAAAATTTACATCCAAACATGGAGTCTTGAAATCAAGGTTTCCTAAGACGTAACCAATTGAGAAACATCAATCCACTGTATATCAATCTATATAAACAATCTAGCAGCATCAATCCACAATCTATCGCAAAACGATTGCAAGAATTTACAGTGGAAAAATAGAAGTTAACAGGGGAGCCAATTGTAACAGCACGAACTACACTGTGGTGATACGGAAACAATACTAACACGACAAACCGCCGGCATATTCATTTAATAGGGGACGAGAGAATTTACCTTAAAAAAAATCGACAAGGACTATCAGTTATGGCAGGCCGTTGACGGAGCAGCAATTTAGGTTTTCCTGTGGCAACGACGGTATCCTTTTCTATTAAAGGGAATATGTTTTCCTAAACTTTTTAATTAGGGATTCGGCGTCCAGTTTTCCTAAGATTTCCGAATTGGAGGACGTAATCTCGACCGTGTTTTCAGAGTTTTCCTAAGCTTTTCGAATTGGAGGACGTAATCTCGATCGTGTTTTCAGAACTTGTGGAATTGGAGGGAACCGATAAATCTGTCTCAAAAAATTGGAGGGAATATATTTCTCTTTTAGCGTGGAGGGAAAAGTTAAAATAATAAAAAATTAGTAATTTTTAGTGGCAATTGTATTTTTATTGCCGGTAAAAGGATATCTTTTACTGGCTAATGGTCTTGTGTCGCTAATTTTTCAGCTTAAAGAATTTATTAGTAACTAATGCCTTATTGCCGCTAAATAATTTCCGCTAAATGTCTTTTTTGTAGTAGTGTACAATCTACTGTGATGCTTCTAGAGTTGGCTTAGGAGCGGTACTGATGCAGGATGGTAGGGTGATTGCCTACGCGTCTAGACAGTTAAAGGTGCACGAGAAGAATTATCCAGTGCATGATCTTGAGTTAGCTGCCATTGTTCTTACCTTAAAGATTTGGCGCCATTACTTGCATGGGGTACAGTGTGAGATTTTCACCGATCATCATAGTCTGCAGTATCTGCTGAAGAAGAAGGACTTGAATTTGCGTCAGAGGAGGTGGTTAGAGCTTCTAAAGGATTATGACCTCACTATTTTGTATCATCGGGGGAAGGCCAATGTAGTGGCAGATGCCTTGAGTCGTGGAGCATAGAGTTTGGGGAGTCTAGCTTACCTTTCAGCAGTAGAGCGACCTTTAGCACTTGATGTTCAGGCTTTAGCGGGTCAGTTGGTGAGATTGGATTTGTCAGAGCCTCCGCGGGTGTTAGCTAGCACGGCTTCCCGGTCTTCTCTTTATGATCATATTAGAGCGCTCTAGTATGATGACCGGCACTTGTTAGTTCTTTAGGACAGGGTCCGTAGAAGTGATGCCAGAGATGTGACTATTGGTGATGATGGTGTTATGAGGATGCAAGGTCGTATTTGCATGCCCAATGTGGATGGGCTTCGAGAGTTGATACTAGCAGAGGACCACAGTTCGCGGTATTCCATCCATCCGGGTGCCGCAAAGATGTGTCAGGATCTGAGACAGCAGTATTGGTGAAGGCGGATGAAGAGAGATATTGTTGAGTATGTAGCACGGTGTCTCAACTACCAACAGGTCAAGTATGAGCACCAGAGACCAGGTGGATTACTTCATAGGTTAGACATTCCGGAGTGGAAGTGGGAGCGGATCATCATGGATTTTGTAGTTGGGCTTTCACAGACTGTGAAGGGGTTTGATGCTATTTGGGTTATTGTGGATCGACTGACCGAGTCCGCGCACTTCATTCCTATCAGTACTACTTATACTTCGGATCGGTTAGCTGGTATCTACATCAGAAAGATTGTACGATTGCATGGAGTTCCAGTTTCTATCATCTCTGACAGAGGTACACAGTTCACGTCTCTATTTTGGAGGGCCGTGCAGAGAGCTATGGGTACTCAGGTAGAGTTGAGCACTGCATTTCATCCGCAGACCAACGGGCAGTTAGAACAGACTATTCAGATTTTGGAGGACATATTGCGTGCATGTGTGATTGATTTTGGGGGTTTCTAGGATCAGTTTCTGCCACTCGCGGAGTTTGCATATAATAATAGCTACCATTCCAGTATTCAGATGGCCCCGTATGAGGCTTTGTATGGTAGGAGGTGTAGATCTCCGGTTGGTTGGTTTGAGACGGGTGAGGCTAGGCTATTGGGCACAGATTTGGTTCAGGATGCGTTGGAGAAGGTGAAGTTGATTCAGGAGCGACTTCGCATGGCGAAATCTAGGCAGAAGAGTTATGCGGACCGGAAGGTCCGGGATGTGTCTTTTATGGAAGGTGATAAGGTACTGCTGAAGGTATCACCCATGAAGGGAGTTATGAGGTTCGGGAAGAGAGGAAAGCTGAGTCCCCGGTTCATTGGGTCTTTTGAGGTGCTTCAGAAGATTGGAGAGGTGGCTTATAGACTTGCCTTGCCACCCAGCTTATCGAGTGTTCATCCAGTATTCCATGTTTCGATGCTCCGGAAGTATATTGGTGACCCGTCTCATGTGTTAGACATCAGCACAGTTCAGCTTGAGGATGATGTATCATATGAGGTAGAGCCAGTGGCCATTTTGGATCGTCAGGTCAGGAAATTGAGGTCTAAGGATATGGCTTCAGTGAAGGTACAATGGAGAGGTCAGCCAGTGGAAGGGGCTACTTGGGAGACTGAACGGGAGATGCAGAGCAGATATCCTCACTTGTTTGGGACTCCAAGTATGTTTCTAGACCCGTTCGAGGACGAACGTTTGTTTAAGAGGGGGAGAATGTAATGACTCGGTCGGTCGTTCCATAGAATCTGCATTATATTTACTGTTTTTGCCTTGTCATAGGTTGATTATACTATTTATGATATGTTGGAGTCGGTTGGCTCGGGTTTAGAATGGTTGTAGTGAGAATTGAGACACTTAGTCTCTAAAAGTAGCTTTATAGTTGGAAAAGTCAACTGGGAGTTGACTTATTAGTAAACGATCTCAGAATGCGTATTTTATGGCTCGGACAGCTTCGTTAGGTGATTTGGGACTTAGGAGTGTGTTCGGAACATTTTTGTGATGTCCGGTGTAGAATTAGGCTTGAATTGGTGAATTAGTTTTTGGTGATTTCTGGTCGGCAGTGGAAAAAAGGCTATCGGGGTCGGAATGGAATTATGGAAGTTGGAACTGGTTCGTAATGTCATTTTGGATATGTCTGCAAAATTTCAAGTCAATCGGATGTGTTTTGGTTGGTTTCGACATCGTTGGTGAATTTAGAAATTTCAAAGTTCATAGGCTTGAATTTGATGTGATTTTGGTGTGTTGATGTTATTTTGGGTATTCCAAGAGTGCAACTAAGTTTGAATGATCATATATGATGTGTTGGTATGTTTGGTTGGGATCCCGAGGGGCTCGGGATAGATTTCGGATTGTTAATGGAAAGTTTTGGAGTTGGAAAATTGCAGCAACAGCTGCTGGTGTGCTGCTACTGGGATTTCCGCACCTCCGGATGTTTGACTGTAGGTGTGAGCCACAGGAGCGGCCATGTTGATCGCAGGTGCGGGCTCAGAGGCCCCGGAAGAAAGAACCGCAGAAGCGGAAGTTTAGCCGCATTTGCGGGCCGCAGATGCGGGATTTGGTCCGGTTAATGAAAAAGCGCAGGTGCGGTCCACCTGTGCGCAGGTGCGAACCGCAGGTGCGAGGAAAAGGGGCACAGGTGCGAAAAACCTGGGCAGAAAGTATAAAATGGGGACTTAACGATTTTTAGTCTTCTTTTCACCATTGTTGTGCGGGTTCCGAGCTTTTTGAGGGTTTTTGAAGAGGGAAACGTTTGTTCTTCATTGAGGTAAGATTTTTGGACTCATTAACTTTATTTTAAGTGATAAGGACCAAATTAACAGTGTTTAATTAGGGAAAATCAGTGGAAAAGGGGGAAACTAGGGCTTGAGTTTAAGAGACCTTTTAGGGGTGATTTGAGGGGTCATTTGGACTCCGATTTCAGAGTTCTTTATATGTACAGACTCGTGAGATGATGAGGATCGTTTTGGTATAAAGTTTGTCGAGTTCTGAGATGCGGGCTCGGGGTCGGGTTTTGGCTAATTTGGGGAATTGTTCTTAAAGTTGATGTTTTTCTATTGGGTTTCACCCCCTACCATATCTTGATGTGAAAAATCTAAACTTGATAGATTTGGAGCACTCGGAAGTTGATTCGAGGGGCAAGCGTGTTGCGCAGTAGCTTTTCGGGCTAGTTCGAGGTAAGTAATGTCTTTAAATCCTGTCTTGAGGGTATGAAACCTCGGACTTTACATCCTTTCACGGTTTTGGAGTGACGCACACCCTGGATGACGAGTGTGGGGCGTGCACGAATTGGAAATTTGGAAATATGGTCCTTTTGAGGCAACTATTGAGTTGTGAAACCGCTTTTAAAGCATATGTTAAGTAGTATTACTATGTTTTTGATATACTTGGGATGTAAGCCATGTTTGGAGCCTAGTGTCGATCTGTTTAAACCCCTTGGGGGCTATTTTACTGATATTCCTCACGTAGTAGTTATGATTTACACTCAGTCTTTCTTGCTAAATTGTTTTGACACTCAGAGTTTATTGATATTATTTCTTGAAATAAAATATTATTTTGGGTTGAGAACCCCGTTTATTTATGGCCCGAGTGGCATGTTGTGAGAGTCTAACTAAGTGAGGCTGAGGGCCAACATTGTGAGGATATCAATGATATGAGAGAGGCCGAGAGCCTGAGTGATGAATGCCATGATTTGGCTTGTTTATAGTGCTTGGGTTGTAGGAGCCCCTCAATAGTGAAGGTACCTGCTGAGTGCGAGTGTTGAGTGCCGCGTGACGAGTGATCGGGAGGTATGAATGACGGTTACTGAGTGATGGTGAGGTGCTGAGTGACTATTACTGAGTGATAGTGAGGTGCTGAGTGATTGATTATGAGTGATGATTTGGCCCGAGGGGCAGTTTATAATGCTATTTTGCTGAGCTTTTGATTATGATTCATTTCATCTTTCATACTGATATTTTTTTGGGAGTTTACTGAGAAACATTTGAAAATATACTTGTTCAAGGGATTTTTACAGAAATTGGTTTTCACACATATGTACTAGATGTATACTTTATATTGGCTCGGTATTTTACTATTTGTGAATTGGTGTTTTGTGTTGTGTGTTTCTTATCTTCAGACTTGATTTATTTTCATTACAACTGAGTTGGCATACTCATCCTTACTCCTTGCACCTCTGTGTGTAGATCCAGGTACTGGTTCTGAGCAGTAACCATATGGGTTCGTTCATCGGCAGCATTTGGGATTTCGAGGTAGCTGACCAGCGTCCACAGCTTCTCCATTTCCCTTCCTTTATTAGTATTTAGTATTTTGTTCTGAAACATTGTTTTATGACATTAGCAGTGTTAGTATTATTCTTAGATGCTCGTGATCAGTTGACTCCAGTTCTGGGAATAGTTTAGACTGTTAGATTATTTATGTTTCGTTCAAGACTTAGAGAAATTTTATAATTGCTATGAAATATTATTAAAGAGTTGAGAAATTTTATTAAAATAATTGTGTAGTTATGTGATAGTGGCTAGCCTAGTTCCACAATAGGCGCCATCACGACTTGGTAGGATTTGGGGTCGTGACATATTGAAAGAAATTTTGTCCAAAAAGATTAATCAATCGATCGATCTTTGACCAAATCCAAATCTGAAGCCAAAGCCGAAGCTGAGCCTAGCGAGCGATGACGGCGACGCGAGGCTTAACTTCTTTCCAACCCATTTAACACCAAGAGAAGTGCTTTCTTAATATAAGTACATTCTCTTTTCTTTCCACCATCAATGAGGAACAATTGCTCTTTCCGAAGCATAAGGGAACTCACTTTCCCTTCATATTTATTGTCTTCATTTCCCATTCACCAACCTTCCATCCCATTAATCCTCCATATGAATGGGGAGGCTGTGCGATTTACGAGCACATATTAACTGCATATGGATAAGTGGGTTTCCCATTGAACTTTACGTAGTGAACTTATATTGGATATACTCGGCCAATCGATAGATTTGATATCTTTGAATCGTCGAGCTTTGTTGTATACCTAGACAACATAAGTCACACAATCAACCCTTAACTATCTATGGTTATCACGATTGTGTTCGTTTCAGCCATAAACACCTCCTAGTTTCAAGAGTGCTTAGGGAATGAGCCTTTACTTTCATTCCCTTTGAAGCGGCTTACACTTCACACTCACATAGGTGATTTCTAAGCATATAATCCGATAGACACACTATCTGGTCATTTCCTGCCAGACATAGCAAATCATTAATAAGCTTTAAGATTTATTGACTCATCAAAAAGCCTTTGCGCTTGTAAAGACCCGTAAAAAATTTTGCTTAAAATAATGCCCGAATAAGTCCCCGAGTGGTTAACTCTGTGGAAATTCTTAAAACGGACCTTAATTTTGTAAAAATACACCGGATTTGAATGAACTTAATTTTTCCAGAAATTGGTGGTTATGCGACGCACTATGCGATCGCATAACGTGTATGCGGACCGCATAGTGGTCGCATACACGGGCAGATCACTGCCCAACTAAAGGGGTGTTATGCGACGCATAATGCGATCGCATAACGTGTATGCGGACCGCATAGTGGTCGCATACACGGGCAGATCACTGCCCAACTGAAGGGGTGTTATGCGACGCATAATGCGATCGCATAACGTGTATGCGGACCGCATAGTGGTCGCATACCCGGGCAGAATGTTTTCAAAATTTGGCCCACCTGGGGGCCATTCTGCGGTCCAATATGCGGACCGCATGTCAGGAATGCGATCGCATTCCTGACCGCATATTCGACACGGTCTTTTAATTTTCTAAATTTTTATACCCGACCCCAGTTTCATTTAACCCCTGCCCCCTTTCATTATAACAGGTTTTCTGAACAAATAGAGAGAAGGAAAGGAGAGTTCTTGATTAAGGAAGTGATCCTTCCATCAAAGTGAATTTCAAGGTCTCTCAGGCCTGGCAATTCGAGTAATCCCCTTCTTCCCCATTCTAGCAGGTAAGGGTTCCCAACCCCTTTTCTTTCTTTTCATTAATTTTCTGATTTTTAAACAAAGGGAGGGTTGGCCTGGATTGATTCTTAGAAATATTAGCTAAGACCTTGCATGCATGTTTAATAATGGTGCTAATCTAGTAAGAGGGAGTGGGTTGGGGAAAACTTCACAAAGATAGGGTTGGTAATCTAATGGGTTCACATAGTGCTTGACAAAATGCTTGAGAGAGTCCGAATTGCATGCATGACTTCAAATTCTGAGTTGAATATGTCTTATTGTGAACTAGATTGACGGTACTAGTCGGTTCGGTGGTTGTGGGTTAAAGTTGAAAAGGGTCGACTCCAGGTATGTATGGCTAACTTTAATCTTTATAAAATCACTTGTGATGTTTGAGCATACGGTACGTGTATTTCTATAATATATGCAACTGGTTGTCCGAATTATGAGATGTGTGAAGTGTAATACTTGTTTGTCCTTAGTTGACCACCACACTACCACGTTATGAAAAACGGTGATAAAAGGATAATAAATCCAAGAGTATGAGTGTATATGCTAAAGGCTATGTAAAGAAGTTGTATTCTTATTGCTGAAATCTTCTGTGATTGAACTGTGA